>JAQPPZ010006001.1:0-71674 GCA_028583015.1 Wollemia nobilis
GTGACAAGATTTGGCAGTTATGTTATGTTGAGCAAGGTGCAGCAGGAGTATTGTCATTGTTGTCAACACAGTCAGTTAGATCTAATGATGCGGTGGAAAGGGAAGTTCAAAGGCTAGTCGGATGCGAGAGGACAGGAGTTCAAAGGTTATTCAGAGTATGGACAGTGAGTTTCCAAGAAGACCAAAGTGGCCCATTTGCAAAAGATCAAAGAAAAAGACAAGTAAGAAAAGTGTCACGATATCGTGACATATACAACAGGCAAGAAAAACTGTCGTGATTTCGTGACATGTTGGAGGAGAGAGAAAAAGCTAGAAAAACTATCATGATTTCATGACATGTTGAAAGAGAGAGAAGAAGGAAAAACTATCACGATTTCATGACATGTTGGAAGAGAGAGAAGAAGCAGGAAAAACTATCGTGATTTCATGACATGTTGGCAGAGAAAAAGGCAAGTGGAAAAACTGTCGCGATTTCGTGACATGTTGGCAGAGAAAAAGGCAAGTGGAAAAACTATCACGATTTCATGACATGTTGGCAGAGAAAAAGGCAAGTGGAAAAACTATCGCGATTTCACGACATGTTGGCAGAGAAAAAGGCAAGTGGAAAAACTATCGCGATTTCGTGACATGTTGGCAGAAAAAAAGGCAAGTGGAAAAACTGTCACGATTTCATGACATGTTGGAAGAAAAAGAGAAAGCAAGAAGAAGTGTCATGATTTCATGACAAGTTCAAAGAAAGAGAACAAGTTGGAAAAGTGTCACGATTTCGTGACATGTCGCATTATCGCGACTTGAAAAGTGCAGGAAGGCAAAGAAGGAAAAGTGTCACGATTTTGTGACATGTCACATTTTCGCGACTTGAAGAGAGCAGGAAGGCAGAGAAGGAAAAGTGTCATGATTTCACGACATATTGCAAGGAAGGTTGTACGGACGAAAAAATGTCACGATTTCATGACATATTGCAAAGAAGGTTGTACGGACGAAAAAGTGTCATGATTTTGTGACATATTGCAAGGAAGGTTGTACGGACAAAAAAGTGTCACGATTTCATGACATATTGCAAGGAAGGTTGTACGGAAGAAAAAGTGTCACGATTTCGTGACATGTTGCAGGAGAGAGAGTCCGAAAGAAAAAGTGTCACGATTTCATGACATAATGCAAGAGAGAGAGTCCGAAAGAAAAAGTGTCATGATTTCATGACATGTTGCAGAAGAGAGAGTCCGAGAGAAAAAGTGTCACGATTTCATGACATAATGCAGGAGAGAGTCCGATAGAAAAAGTGTCGTGATATCACGACATGTTGGGTTTTCATGACCCGAAGGCAAAGAGAAAGCGCTAAGGAGAAAAAGTGTCACGATATCGTGACATGTCGGGTTTTCATGACCCAAAGGCAAGATAAAGCGCTAAGGAGAAAAAGTGTCGCGATATCGCGACATGTCGCATTTTCATGACTAAAGGAGGAGAGAGAAAGTAAGAAGGCAAAAGTGTCACGATATCGTGACATGTGTTTTCATGGCAACAACAATAGAAGAGTTACAGAGGCAGTTGAAGCCGATGAAGACCGATGTTAGCCGACGAAGATTAGGGTTTGCAGCCGACAAATATTAGGGTTTGCAATCGACAAAGATTAGGGTTTGCAATCGACTAAGATTAGGGTTACAGCCGACTAAGATTAGGTTTTTGATCTTGAAAATATTGTTATAAAAGGAAGGTTATTTTGAAGAGTTTGGTATGTTGAGAAGTGTGACGTTCGGAGATAGTGCATAGAGTGCAAAGTTCGGTCGTAGTGTGCAGAGTGCAATTCATCGAATCATTCTAAGTGCGAAGATCACAAAGGAAGTAGAGTGCACAAAGGGGAGAAGATGAACGTTCGATAGTTAAGCAACAGATTATGCGAAGTGATAGCGCAGAGAGAGTAGAGTGCGCACAGGACAAAAAGTGAAGCGGACCGAGTCAGGGTCTTGTTAAAGGCAAAGGTATCTTACTATCATTCTTCTAAGTTTTAGATTTGAAGTCCAAGTTGGTGCTTGGCATAAGGGGTTGGTGCTCCTTCCAGTTGGTGCTGGCAAATCAGGGGTTGGTGCTCCTTTCTGTTGGTACAGATAAATCAGGGGTTGGTGCTCCTTCCAGTGGGTGCTGGTAAACTATTTGTAAAAGTTGTTGCTTTGCAAAGGCTGGATTTGGATGGTAGTCCAAGCAGTCATTTTTGAGGAGTAGCCACATTGGTGAACCTCGTTAAAATCTTGTGTTGTGTGATGTTCTCTTGTTGTACTTGCTATATCTATTTATAAGTTTTAACTGCTATTATTTTTAGAGTTGTTAATTCATGATTAAAGAGCTACACTGATTCACCCCCCTCTTAGTGCCATTGTAAGTATAACAATTGGTATCAGAGCTAAGTCCCTGTACAAGCTTAACCAGCTAGGGTGATCTTGGAAATAACACAATGGCAGGTGGTGAAGGTTTCTCATCAAACAAAGCACCATTGTTTGACGGATCTAATTATGCATTCTGGAGAGTCAGGATGTAGACATATCTCTGTGCTTTGGGATATGACATCTGGGATTCAGTAGTTAGTGGATACACAATTCCCATCATTCCTCCAAAAGAAGCGGATGAAAAGAAACTATTTGAAAACAATTCGAAAGCAAAGAATGCCATCTTGTGTGGATTAGCAGACAGTGAACTAGTAAAGGTCATGAACTATAAATCGGCAAAAGAAATATGGGACAAATTGAAGAGTGTTCATGAAGGAGATGATAAGATCAAAGAAGCCAAGTTACAGACACATCGAGCTCGGTTCGAAGCATTGAAGATGAATGACGATGAAAACATTGAGGCATTCATGTTGAGAGTTAATGGAATCATCAATGCAATCAGAGGACTCGACGAGAATATCGATGACTCTATTGTCGTGAAAAAGGTATTAAGATCTCTTCCTCAAAGGTTTGATTCCAAAGTCTCAGCAATAGAAGAAGCTAAAAATCTAAATTATTTTAGTATAGATGAAATGTATGGTTCTTTAACTGCATATGAGATGAGGATAGGAAGATCTAAACCCACTGACAGAGAAGCGACTTTCAAAGCCCTTAAAAATAAAAACACAAAACAAGATTCCGAGGAAGAAGAGACATCAGATGAAATGGAAGCAAACTTTGTTAGAAAATTGAAAAAGGGGAAAGGAAAATACAGAGGGAAGCTTCCATTTAAATGTTTCAACTGTGGAGGCGTTGGGCATTTTGCAACTAAATGTCCACTGAAAGAGAAGAACAAAAATGATGAAGGATCCCACCAAGAAAGAAGTGACTCGGAAGATGAAAACAAATTTTAGAAAAGGCAACTTCAAAAAGAAAAGTTTCATCTCCAAGAATGTTAGTTCATCAGAAAACAGCTCCGGTGAAGAGTCCGAAGAAGAAAGAGATGAAGCTCTTTTTATGGCATTTGAAGAAGTTAAATCAGAAAAAAGGAGTGACCTCTGAAGTTTGTGGTGAAAATCTCGAGGCTGAAGTAGACTTAGAAGGTGAGTTGATATCTCGCACTTGAAGAGTGGGAGATAGAAAAGAAAAAGAATAAGAAACTATCAAGAAAGCTTGAGGATGCAAATGGAATCATAACCAGCTTAAAAGTTTAGATAGAAGAATCTAAGAAAATCTTCGAAGATCTCGAAGTACAAATAACCATGAGAATAGACTATTGCAGCAAGCTAGAAGAAGAGACTATTGGTCTAAGAATGCAGCTAGAAGAGATGAACAAGAAAATCAGTTGTTATCACAAACGTGAAGAAAGTTCTATGAAGTTGGATAAGATCATAAATGACCAAAGACCTGCAGGCATCAGGTTTGGTCTGGGTTTTATCGAAGGAGAATCATCAAGTGGATCAAAGGCCAAAAATGTAGAATCCACAAAGAATGAAGATAAGAAACAAGTTGATCAAGGGAAATTGCCTCATGCAAAAGAAAGCAATAATGCCAGGCACGAAAGGAGAACCGACAATGATGGATTCACCAATGTCACACATCAAAGAAGAAGAAGACCTATGGCTCCTACGGCAACATGGCAAAGACCATCTCCCGGGTTCAATTATCCCTTCTCTGGTTTCTATTTTAAATGCAATGGCTATGGACATAAAATCTCGAGTCGCAAGTACAATGTTAGACCAAGGAATTTCACCAGTAGAAATGCTTTTTCTCCTTCGATGAATTACACAGTAGAATGTTATAACTGTCACAATTTTGGGCACATTGCAAGAAACCGTAGAAGCACATTTTCATCAAATCGAGTTTCGAGGGAAGAAAAGTTCAACCAAATAGGATGAGACAAGATAGAAAACTTCCTGTAAAACATGCACAAAGCTGCTGATAAGGGAAAAACAAAACAAGAGCCCAAAACTACTATCAAAACAATGTGGAAAGGAAAAGAACGACTGAAGGAAGAAAAGGAATCCTTAATCATTCAAACTGCATTCAAAGCACAGAATAAATATGTACCATGGATACTAGATAGTGGATGCTCCGGTCATATGACAGGTGACAAACAAAAATTTGATAAGTTACAGAAATATGAAGGAGGATCGAGTAAAATTTGGAAATAATGATGGAGCCAAGATAGTCGGCAAAGGCTCAATCAAAATTAGTGATGGAAGGATTAAATCAGAAGAAGTCTTATTTGTGGATGGATTGAAACATAATTTATTGAGTGTAAGTCAGATTTGTGATAAAGGTCATGAAGTAGTCTTTATGAAGCGAGGGTTGTGAAGTCAGAAAAACCAACGAGTGGAAAATTGATAGCAACAGGGTCAAGAACTTCTGGTAACCTGTATACGCTCTCAGAGACTTCAAAAGGAGCTTGCTTTATTGGACAGGAAGAAGAAAATTGGTTGTGGCACAAGAGACTTGGTCATATCAGTTTTGATAATCTAGTAAAAATCACCTCAAAAGGGGTTGTAAGAGATATTCCCACCATCAGCAAACCTGCAAACAACATTTGTGCTTCATGCCAAAAGGGGAAGCAAACTAGAGTCACATTCAAAACTAAAGAATACTACACAAGCAAACCGCTGGAACTAATACACACTGATTTATGTGGACCCATGAGAACACAAAGCATAAATGGTGACAAATATTTTATGTTGTGCATTGATGACTATTCCAGAATGACATGGATATTCTTCTTGAAGCATAAATCAGAAGCTTTTGATATGTTCAAGATCTTCAAAAACCAGGTTGAGAATGAAATAGGAAAGAGGATCAAATGTTTAAGATCAGACAGAGGTGGAGAATTCATTTCAGAGGAGTTTGTAGAATACTATGAAAAATACGGTATTAGGAGACAGTTCTCAACAGCAAGGACACCTCAGCAAAATGGGGTGGTAGAAAGAAAGAACAGGACTGTGCAGGAAATGGCACGAACTATGTTGGCTGAAAGTAGAGTAGCAGACAGATTTTGGAAAGAAGCAGTCCATACTGCGGTGTATATCCAAAATAGGTACATGCTGAGAACACATGAAAGCAAAACTCCTTATGAATTGTGGTTCGGTAAAAGGGCAACAACAAAATACCTCGAGTGTTTGGCAGCAAGTGCTATATCAAAAGAACTGAAGACAATCTTGGCAAGTTTGAAGATAGAGCAGATGAAGGTATTTTTGTTGGTTACTCACCAAGAAGCAAAGCTTACAAATGCTACAACAAGAGGCTAAAGAAAATTGTGGACAGTGTTGATGTTAAGTTTGATGAAGGTAAAGAACGAGTAATTAGCTATGAAACGAACTACCCAATTTATGAAGAGGTTATTGAAGGAGATGAGGGAAACGAAATTGAAAAGATACAAAAAATTGACTCAGATGATGTAAGTTGTGATTCAGAAGCAGAAGAGAATAATAAATTCAAAACAAGCAACTGGGAGAAAAATCATCCTAGAGATCAAATAATTGGAGACCCCAAAGTTGGTGTTCAAACAAGAAGAAGAGTAGCAAGTAACTACTCTTTATTATCCAACATTGAGCCCAAGAATGTTGTTGAAGCAAGCAAAGATGAAGGTTGGATGAAGGCTATAAATGAAGAATTAGACCAGATTGAGAAAAACAAAACCTGGGAGTTAGTACCTAGACACTGCGAACAAAAACATAATCGGGACTAAATGGATCTTTCGTAACAAATTGAATGAAGACGGACGAGGTAGTCAGAAATAAAGCAAGATTGGTATGCAAGGGGTATGCACAAGTTGAAGGCATTGACTTTGAGGAAACGTTTGCACTAGTAGCTAAACTAGAGGCAATCAAAATGTTTCTGGCTTTAGGAGTCTACAAGAATTTCAAAGTTTATCAAATGGATGTGAAATCAGCATTTTTGAATGGGAAACTTGAAGAAGAGGTTTATATTGAGCAACCGAGATGGGTTCCAACTTGGTGATAATCCAAACTTTGTCTGCAAGTTGAAGAAAGCTTTATATGGCTTAAAACAGGCACCTCGAGCATGGTATGCAAGACTAGACAACTATCTCACTCAACAAAGGTTTAAGAAAGGTATGGTGGATAGTAACCTGTATGTCAAAACAGAAAATGGGCATCTTATTGTTCTTGTTGTATATGTAGATGATATCATATTTGGCAAAGGCAAAGATGAGTCATGTCAAGATTTAGCAAATAAGATGCAAAAAGAATTTGAAATGTCAATGATTGGTGAACTGTCATATTTCCTCGGTTTGCAAGTTAATCAAAGTAAGAAGGGCATATTTATTTCTCAAGTTAAATATGTAAAAGAGATGTTAAAGAAATTCACAATGGAGGATTGTAAGCCAATTAGCACTCCCATGACGACAGGCTGCAAGTTGAGCAAAGATGACAAATCTCCACCTGTTGATCAAACCATGTACGGATCTATGATTGGAAGCCCTCATGTACACGACGGCTACCAGACCAGATATTTTGTAGGCGGTATGCATGGTAGCACGCTTTCAGGCCAATCCCAAAGAGACTCATGTGACAACAGTAAAGAGGATTCTTCGGTATCTCAAGGGTACTATGGAGTATGGGTTGTGGTATCCAAAAGGTAAAGACTTCACCCTTATATCATATTCAGATGCAGATTGGGCTGGATGTGTAGATGACGAAAAGAGTACCAGTGGAGGTGCATTCTATCTTGGAGACAGATTGGTTGCATGGCACAGTAAGAAGCAAGAGTCAGTTTCTTTATCAACAATAGAGGCAGAATATATTGCAGCGACAACATGTTGTACGCAGGTTTTGTGGATGAAACAAACCCTGAAAGATCTTGGTATCTACTTCAATGAACCAATATCAGTTAAGTGTGATAACACCAGTGCCATAAACATCTCCAAGAATCCGAGTTATGCATTCACGCACAAAGCACATTGCCATCAGGTATCACTTTTTGAAGGAGAAAGTTGCAGAAGGTGAGGTTAAATTGGATTTTGTTCCAACCACAGAACAAGTAGCAGATATCTTCACAAAACCATTGCCCAAGGAAGTGTTTGAGTACCTTCAAAACAAATTGGGAGTGGTCACACTTCCCAAGAATTGACTAGCTACAGGGATCACATTCTCAGGGGGAGCATTTGAGTATTTGATTATTTTTTTTCTCATGATCATAATTTGTGCTAAGTGTAACAAATTGTGCCTGAGAATGTTGTGCATGGACTCAGGGGGAGTCCACAGTAGCCCTTTGGTATTATTGACAAAGGGGGAGAAGAGTTACAGAACATTGCACATGTGTTGCCAACAATTCCAAAGGGGGAGATTGTTGAGCAAGGTGCGACAGGAGTATTGTCATTGTTGTCAACACAGTCAGTTAGATCTAATGATGCAGTGGATAGGAAGTTCAAAAGCTATTCAGATGCAGAGGATAGGAGTTCAAAGGTTATTCAGAGTATGGACAGTGAGTTTCCAAGAAGACCAAAGTAGCCCATTTGCAAAAAGATCAAAGAAAAAGACAAGTAAGAAAAGTGTCGCGATATCGCGACATATACAACAGGCAAGAAAAACTGTCATGATTTCATGACATGTTGGAAGAGAGAGAAAAAGCTAGAAAAACTATCATGATTTCGTGACATGTTGAAAGAGAGAGAAGAAGCAGGAAAAACTATCACAATTTCATGACATGTTGGAAGAGAGAGAAGAAGCAAGAAAAACTATCACGATTTCGTGACATGTTGGTAGAGAAAAAGGCAAGTGGAAAAACTGTCACGATTTCGTGACATGTTGGCAGAAAAAAGGCAAGTGGAAAAACTGTCATGATTTCACGACATGTTGGTAGAGAAAAAGGCAAGTGGAAAAACTGTCATGATTTCGTGACATGTTGGCAGAGAAAAAGGCAAGTGGAAAAACTATCGCGATTTCGTGACATGTTGGCAGACAAAAAGGCAAGTGGAAAAACTGTCACGATTTCATGACATGTTGGAAGAAAAAGAGAAAGCAGGAAGAAGTGTCACGATTTCATGACAAGTTCGAAGAAAGAGAACAAGTTGGAAAAGTGTCACGATTTCATGACATGTCGCATTATCGCGACTCAGAAAGTGCAGGAAGGCAAAGAAGGAAAAGTGTCACGATTTCATGACATGTCGCATTTTTGCGACTTGACGAGAGCAGGAAGGCAGAGAAGGAAAAGTGTCACGATTTCATGACATGTCACATTTTCGCGACTTGAAGAGAGCAGGAAGGCAGAGAAGGAAAAGTGTCACGATTTCATGACATATTGCAAGGAAGGTTGTACGGATGAAAAAATGTCACGATTTCATGACATATTGCAAAGAAGGTTGTACGGACGAAAAAGTGTCACGATTTCATGACATATTGCAAGGAAGGTTGTACAGACAAAAAAGTGTCACGATTTCATGACATATTGCAAGGAAGGTTGTACGGACAAAAAAGTGTCATGATTTCATGACATGTTGCAGGAGAGAGAGTCCGAAAGAAAAAGTGTCATGATTTCGTGACATAATGCAGGAGAGAGAGTCCAAAAGAAAAAGTGTCACAATTTCGTGACATGTTGCAGAAGAGAGAGTCCAAGAGAAAAAGTGTCACGATTTCGTGACATAATGCAGGAGAGAGAGTTCGATAGAAAAAGTGTCACGATATCGCGACATGTCAGGTTTTCATGACCCGAAGGCAAAGAGAAAGCGCAAGGAGAAAAAGTGTCATGATATCGCGACATGTCAGGTTTTCATGACCCGAAGGCAAGATAAAGCGCTAAGGAGAAAAAGTGTCGCGATATCGCGACATGTCGCATTTTCATGACTAAAGGAGGAGAGAGAAAGTAAGAAGGCAAAAGTGTCATGATATCGTGACATGTGTTTTCGTGGCAACAACAACAGAAGAGTTACAGAGGTAGTTGAAGCCGACGAAGACCGATGTTAGCCGACGAAGATTAGGGTTTGCAATCGACAAAGATTAGGGTTTGCAACTAATGAAGATTAGGGTTTGCAATCGACTAAGATTAGGGTTACAACCGACTAAGATTAGGTTTTTGATCTTGAAAATATTGTTATAAAAGGAAGGTTGTTTTGAAGAATTTCGAGATGTTGAGAAGTGCGACGTTCGGAGATAGTGTGCAGAGTGCAAAGTTCGGTCGTAGTGTGTAGAGTGCAATTCATCGAATCATTCTAAGTGTGAAGATCACAAAGGAAGTAGAGTGCACAAAGGGGAGAAGATGAACGTTCGATAGTTAAGCAGTAGATTATGCGAAGTGATAGCGCAGAGAGAGCAGAGTGCGCACAGGATGAAAAAGTGAAGCAGACCAGTCAGGGTCTTGTTAAAGGCAAAGGTATCTTACTATCATTCTTCTAAGTTTCAGATTTGAAGTCCAAGTTGGTGCTTGGCATAAGGGGTTGGTGCTCCTTCCAGTTGGTGCTGGCAAATCAGGGGTTGGTGCTCCTTTCTATTGGTACAGATAAATCAGGGGTTGGTGCTCCTTCCAGTGGGTGCTGGTAAACTATTTGTAAAAGTTGTTGCTTTGCAAAGGCTGGATTTGGATGGTAGTCCAAGCAGTCATTTTTGAGGAGTAGCCACATTGGTGAACCTCATTAAAATCTTGTGTTGTGTGATGTTCTCTTGTTGTACTTGCTATATCTGTTTATAAGTTTTAACTGCTACTATTTTTAGAGTTGTTAATTCATGATTAAAGAGCTACACTGATTCACCCCCCCTCTCAGTGCCATTGTAAGTATAACATGTTAAACTAATTGCACAGAAGGGTTACTTTGTTTCCTTGAATTTTTAGGAAACTAGGGTTTAGTAATTTTTTTTTAGAAAAACCAAATGAAAAAATTGGAACAAAATTGGGGGTAAAATTGAAACCCTAGGCATGCATGTTGACAAGATCTCCACAAACAAAATATTCTCAACAATTGTAGGTTAAAGAGTGGATAAAGAAGACCGTACAAAGGAAATTTGCACAAATTATACAATAAAATAGAATTATACAAATTGAAAGGATGAATTGCACATCCAAAAGTGAAAAATTGGCACAGTTGATGGCAGAATATAACAATTGAAGGTAAAAATTGTACATTTATGGAGAACCAAATGTTTTCAAATAAGCTTTATAAATAATTGTAGAAAATTTGGTAAATTGTACAATTTTGGGGTCAAGTGTACAAACTGGTAGCAATTGTATGATTTGGGTGTATTTTGAACAATTTCTAGGAATTGTACAATTTGGATGTAGTTTGTATGATTTTTAAGGTAATTGTATGATTTGGGTATAGTTCATGCAATTTTTGGAAGAATTGCACAAATTGAGGGTAATTTGTACAATTTTGATGCAAATTGTACAATCTCAAGGTAAATTGTATGAAATTGGGTACAATTATATGAAATTTATTGCAATTGTATAGAATTGGTGTATATTGTATAAATTTGGGTGGGAGGTACAATTGGTTTCAAAAAATAATGAAGGCCTATGAAGGATGAGCATTGAGCATGAATTTTGGGCTCATATACAAAGAATTATGACAACAAGAATAGAACGCTCACCAAGAACACTACATCAAAGGAATATATGGCCCAAACAAGGAAGAGGATCTCTAGTGTGGTAGGAGGTAACCTACCCTACTTAGGGGCAAGGACAAGGGTTTCATATAAGGAGAGGATGTGACTACCATCCTTGTAGGGGAAGAGGTTATAGGCCATGGAGGGGACATAACAATTGGCATGATGGTAGAGGTTGGGAGAAACCGTAATTCGGAAGGGAATCTCAAATGGAACCCTTATGAGCATATTAGAGGGAACTTCAAAGTGAATTCCACTAAGAAGAAATACCATAATATTAGAATTACTTGTTGAGTGAAGAGGAAGGCAATCAAGTGGATTTAAAAGATAGCTTTCACACAATCAACAGGGAAATTTTGTAGGAAATGGTGGAGTGAACATCCAGAGAATCACTAGCTAAAATTAGCCTTGGAGAAAGTATGTGTAAGTATTTTGGAATAAGTACCTCCTTTTGACTGTTATATTTTGATGTTGTATGGAATGGGAGATAACAATCACAAGATGCAGAAAGAATAATATGAAAGAAAGTAAATCTATGAGATGACTGAAATATGCTATAAATAGAAATTATAGAAATGAATACAATGTAGCTATAGAGGAAATGAAAACTCCATGAATAATGCTACTGGACTACAATACACCCATCTCCAATATGGGTAGCTTTATCTAAGCTCTACGATGCACTTTGAGATGTTGTATGTGATGCTATATGTGATGCTCTATATCTATGACAATAAGGCTATTATATAGGAAGATAGGTTCCTTGGCCAACACTCTATCTAGCTATGCAAGGGACAACTTGTACATGCACAACTTGCACATTGACATGTGTACATTTATTACATTGCATGAAGAAACTATGTAACTTCCCCCTAAAGTAATCTAATGTTCTAAGTATGTACCTTGGTAGGTACATTTACATGACCCAAATGATGTAATATGATCTATTTCTAACATCCCTTATATTACATTATTTGGGTATTGAATACTTTAGTCTTCAATGTGGATCTTCTTCCATTGAATGATCTTTCAATTTATTCAGGTCTTTCTTCTTGGTCTTCTATCCAGTCATCTTTATTGAAGTATATTTGATTATATTCATTTGGTTTTGATTGTATACGACTGAGTAGAGCATGGTGAAATTTTCCTCTCATATTTTTTGGTCCTTCATTTTCTTCAACCTGTTCCTTTGAAAAATATTAGTATCATTTTGAAACATCATGATATCTTGTAAAATTTCCATTGAATCCAAGATATATGTATCTCCATGGATTGATCTTGTTGCCTTTATTTCACCTTGATTCATGATGAGACATGTATTGACTCCATCCATATATCCAAATTTGATCATATAGTTGTCTTCTACTAATTTTCTCACAGAGATAAGATTGAAAGTTAATCCTGGAACATACAATACTTTTTGTAGTAGAAGATTTGGAAATGATCTGTTGGGTGTTACACATCCATAACCATGTATGGGATAAGTTTGGCTATCTACAATTCTTAGCCTGTAGCCTTTAGCACCTTCAAGACAGTCAAACCATTGTATATTTTTGGTCATATGATGACTGGCTCCTGAGTCAATGTACCACATGTTTTCATGTTTTGTAGATTGGTTGAGGCAAGTTTCACATTCATTGTATGACATTCTTTTTCCCATTTGAAGAAGTAAAATTGGAGAAATGAGATAGGACTTAGAACCTTGAAGTATATAAGCTTGATTTTGATAAAACCTTTATTGATCCTTAGGTTTGTAGGCTTCCTTATGTCTCCCTAGTAATGAGAGTGTATACACCTAATGGAATTTTAGATTTTCTAAAAGCTTATATTTTCCCAATGGTTTTGTAACTTGATGATTTATGATAAATGTTGATATTACCAAGTTTTGTAGAATTCCTTATGACTCCCTAGGGATATAATATAGTGCTTTTGAAAATATAGTTCAATATTTGGTTGATTTTGTAAGGTTTTGTAAATATCAAAAATCAAGTTTAATCTATCCCTTATTGCTCCTATTGAACTAAGCACTTTTTCAATATGTAGAGGTTTTAATGTTGGATTTATTTTGTCCCTTTTTGATGTGTTTGAGACAAGTATATATATAAGTTTCCAACCTTAGCCTAAAGCTTTTAATAACCTCTTTTAAATATCCCTTATGGTTTTGATTGAAGTGTATCTAATTTCCAATAAGTCAATTTGATGTAGTAACCCTTATAATTCCCAAATGTTGGAAAATTAGACAACAATAATATTTGAAAATATTTTATAAATAAATTCTAGTAGAAGTCCTTATTGCTTCTATGTTAATATTGCAAATATTTTATTGATATGATATATTATTCCCCTTTAAGATATAGCTTTCAATGTAGTTGTATTTCTCTAATTTCAACCTTATAACTCCCAATAAAGAGAAAGCATATTATGGTGGGAATAAAGCTTACCTTATATCATTCAATATTTGATGTTGTATTCATTGTGCATGCACTACAATATAGATGTTTATTCTTTGGCTCTTTCTTCAATGATTTGCTTAGAATATTAGTGGGAATAGACGTTCCAAATGTGGCACCATTTACATCTTCTCTTGACCTTCCTTATTCAGAGCATTGAAGGTTCTTGTACACCTTGCTTCCATGTTGTCGCTTCACCCTGTGTTGGCAGATCTTGGATGTAAATGCTCTCCTTGAATGCGTTGATCATTGATGCTCTTAAATTGGATGAGAATATTGTTATGAGTTACAAGTGGTACATCCATTTCTTCGCGAGTTCTTGAGGAGTTGAAGGTTCTTGAGAACACTTAGTAACATATGGATGATACATTCTTTTAATGAAATGCTTGGCTTTCCTTTGGACACGTTTTCCTCATATGATGATTGCACCAACCTATAGCTTGTAACTCCCTTGCCGTTTATGATGAGATCTCGAGTGAGGAGCATTAGGGTATTGTTTCAAGTGATAAATGTCACTTCCTCCTTGTGCATGGGCATCTTCTATAACACTCCTTCAACGTATCCTTCTTGGAGGTTCTTTAAACCCTATAGTAACCACAACTCCTTTTTCGATCAATTGCACTTGCTTGTAAGTTATTTTAGGTTGAGTTGAGGAGCATCGATCTAGATACTTGAGCATTGAATTTATGCTTCGAATATGTGGAGACTGGAATGCTCCAATTATGCTTCTATTTTCCTCTTAACTCACTTGTTATATGTCTTCCTTGTAGATAGCATTGTTCTAGATTATAACATCATTTTTTCCCTTTGATTTTTATCTTGTCTCTTGCAAGTTTGACCATCTAGTATGAGGGAGTAAGAGTCTTTAAAATGACTCCTTTGATGTGCTTGGTGGGATGTTAATGAACAACCACTATTGGCTTGCTTTTCCAGTGAATGTTGAGCCCTTTAGACACCTTCAAATCTACCTCCTTTGATATGCTTGGATGGACGTTAGTGAATGACCACCTTCGGCTTTTTTTTCTAGCAAATGTTGAGTCCTTGAGACACCTTCAAATCTACCTCATTTTTTTGTATAAACCATATTAGGATAGTGCAATGCAATGTAACATTTTTCTATATAAAATAGGTCTTATTGCACCTTCTTTTACACCTCTTTTTCAGGTCTTATTTTTTGGTTTTGTGGCAGAATTTTGAATGCAATATGAGGGTTTTTCGAGGTTGTCTCTTTGATTAGACACCTCCCTATTTTTTCTTGGATATTTTATAAATGGATCCAATATTGTAACCACTTGATAGAATCTCTCTTTTTATGTATTTTTCTGAACTATTTCTTTTGTAGAAAACTTAGTGTGATTTGAGCTTGAGACTCACCAAGTTTTGTTCAAAGCTTCCTATGCTGCTCTTTTGGTGGTTACTTTCTTCTCCAATGCTTAGAGGATTGAGCTGATTTTTTAGATTCCTTAGGCCACTAAAATTTGCAAATCTCTGTGCACTAAAAGTATCTTTAGACACTTTGAAATTTTCTATTTTTGTGCATTTCTCAAGAACACAAATAACAATATTTTGAGAGCAATAGGATAGTGCAAATAAATATAATAAATTTTCACTTTTAATGCACTAACAATTTCACCTTATCACTCCAATTAACTCTTAAAAATTAATGCACTCAATCAATTTATGAAAAGTAATAAAGAATAATCTGAAATGAATCTTCAAGACTTATTCTGCAATTTCATTATAAGAAAAGGCAGTAGGAGCTAGTCTTCTTTTGCTTTCCAAAGTAGATGATAGGTAGTTGATAGATAGTTGAAATTATAAAATCTAATAAACTCCTAAAGTGCAAATGAACCTAAAAGAAACCTTTTTGTTTTTGCACTTTTGAAGACTATAATTCAATTCTCCTTTTTGCAACTTGAATTCAAATTAATGTGCTTAAAAAAATTTGATAGGTAATCCAATTAATAAATCTACTTGCACCAATAGTTGCATACCTTTTTTTGAAAGCTCTTTTAATGCTTCTATAGAGGATGTAGATCTTGGTGTCTAGGATCACAATGTTGTTGCCTTGTATAATATGTTGTAGCTCTTTGTAGGCTACCTTGAACAACTTCGTCTTCACCAAAGGATGGTCTCAAACTTTCTTTTAGGAGACTAGGATTTTTGTGGCTTGTACTCCTCTTGTAGTCTCCTCTTTTTGTTGTAGATTTGAAGATATATTTATTTCTAAAGCGGTGCCTTCTTGTTGTGAGAGGTAATCTCCAAATCTCCTAGATTTGGTAGGCTTCTTTTGTTTGAATCTTCCTTCAATATTCTTGTCAAATTTTGACTTTAAACAGGATCTTCTTCTTAATATTTTGAGTGTCTTGAGGTCTTCACTGGATTCTTCTTCTAGGATTTGGCACTTCTTACCAAATTATTCTCCTCTTGGGCTTGTTTTTGGATGGTGATAATTATCCCAAGTCCTTCACTATCAGGGGCTTCTCCTTGGTATTGTATTTCTCCAATGATTTCTTCTTTGATGATTTCTTCAGTAAGGCTCTCCAAGCCTTTTACTAGATACTCGTTGAGACCTCCTCAAGATCTTTGATATTGCAGCTTCTTTTGGTCTTCCTTGAGACATTTTCTTTAACCTTATAATCCTAGAAGTTTTGATGGTGAGATATTCCTTTGGATATTCACTTATACTACTTCTATATCTGAGCATGACTCTAGTCCTTCTACTTCCAATACTAGAAGTTCTTCAGTGAGATCTTCTCCTGATATCTTTACCTATAGGTGCTGGATTGATTCTGAAGAAGATACTCTTCCTAGATTTCTTGTAGGAAGTTTTCTCAACTCATTGAATATCCTTTCCCTACAACAAATTATTATTACTAGAATCTTAATATCCTTCTAAATCAGATACTCTCTTCTAGTGTCTTCTTCAGGATCAAGGCTACTATGGCCTAATTTCAGTATCAAGGCTCCTGTGGTCTTTTTCAAGATCAAGACTTTTGTGGTCTTTTTCTTCAATATCAAGACTTCTGTGGCATTTTTATTCAATATCAAGGCTTCTATGGCCTTTTTCAGGATCAAGGCTTTTGTGGCCTTTTTCTTCTGGATTTAGGCTTCTATGGCATTTTCTTCTTGATCAAGGCTTCTATGGCCTTTTTTTCTGGATCAAGGTTTCTATGGCCTTTTCTTCTTGATCAAGGCTTCTATGGCCTATTATTCTTGTGTGAAGTTCTCAATTTAGTAATGGATATCTCTTGTCTCCTAAATTTACCATAAATCTTCTCCATAAGTCTTCTTCCATAGTATTCTTTTCTTGGACAAGAAATTAACCTCTACACTATGAAGATACGTTGACCTTAAAGCAACAAAGTTGAAGACTCCTAGATTTCTATTGTAGGAGGAATCCCAATCTTCTAAGTATTAGATCTCTGCAACAAAAGAAACATTGGGCAATAGTTAAGAAATTCCAGATATCCTAAATTATCTTCACTAGTTGATTTATCAATCTAGTGGATTGAATGTTGAGTCCTAGTCTTCATAAGTTTTTTCTAAAACTCTATGGAAAGACTCTAGACAAATGTAATCTCAATATTTCTAAAATAGAGATTTCTTTCAATCCTCACTTGTGGCTCTCCCTATTTCTACCACCTAGAATATTTTGAGATTTTTTTATGGTGACTGGTCCAAAGGCACATCAGGTTGATAAATAAACTTAGGCTCATTGATAATGGTGGCTTTCCTATGGCTAGATCTACCATAGCTCTAATACCACTATTATATTTTTATGCTATATGTAATGGAAGATAGCAATCACAAGATACAAAAATAATAATATGAAAGAAAGTAAATTTGTGAGATGACTAAAATATGCTATAGATAGAAATGATAAAAAATGAATACAATGTAGCTGTGGAGGAAATTAACACTCCATGAATAATTCTACTAGACTACATTGCACCCATCTCCAATATGGGTAAATTTATTTAAGCTCTACGATGCACTTTGAGATGTTGTATGTGATGCTATATGTGATGCTCTATATCTATGATAATAAGGCCATTATATAGGAATATAGGTTCCTTGGCCAACACTCTATCTAGTTGTGCAAGGGACAACTTGCACATGTATAGCTTGCACATTGACACTTGTGCATTTATTACATTTCATGAAGATACTAAATAACTTCCCCCTAAAGGAATCCAATGTCCTAATTATGTGCCTTGGTAGATACATTTACATGATCCAAATGATGTAATATGACTTATTTCTAACATTAACAAGATTTTCTTCAATGAGTACTTGTTGCAAAATGTACAATCATATGATACCAAGAATAATTGCACCTTTTTTCATTAAATGGAATAAACAACTCAAGGTGGAGTTCTCACCTACATATTTTTGACAAATATTTGGGTTGCCAAGGGAAGGGCAACTTATCAATAAAGGGCATATTGATGCAATTGAGACCCATATATTACTTAGTGAGTTGACATCGATCAAGTCTCCAATAGCCACTAAGTTCTTTGGTGTAAAAGAGTGTGGAATCAAGTAGATCATTTTGAAGAATAAGAAACTCCAATGCGTTATGAACATAGTAATGTCTCAATTGTTAAGAGAGGCATGATCTTCAAAAATACCGATGTGGATGGCATAGTACATGTAATGTGTTACAAAAGGAGTGTAGTACAATTGGGGTACATATCTAGCTCAATGAATCCATTAATATTATGAATATCAAAGAAGAATTTTTCCATGATGTTCCATGCAATTGCAGTAATTATAGATATTGTATCTTAGGCAAACATTTCATTTAATGGGTTAATAACACCTAGAAATCTACCGAAGGATCAAACTTCAATAGTGTGATGGGTAAAAATAGTTCCAATCCAAAAATACACTATGGAAAAGCTCAAACCAAAGAGAAACATAAGGAATATCGAACCTACAATGGTGGAAGAAAATGAGAGTTCAAAGGAGGAAGTCCACCACTGGAGGAAGTGATGAAAAAATTGGATATGGACTTTGATTACATAGAGAATGCACCTAAATAAGGGTTGCAAGAGCAACCAATGTCTCAAAGGGATTAAGAAGTAGTATTACCAGCACCAAGTCATGTGCAGACAAGGAGGTAATATGAGAATAATATATAGGATAAATATATGATACAAAGTGAGCAATCACAAATGATGCTTATAGACCTAGCAGATGAGATGCACTTGGAACTAGATAAATTGGAACTAATAGACATCAATCTAACAATGGAAATGAATTAGATAGGAGGATAAATAGGATCTCTCATACTAATCGATGTAAATAAGTTTGAATTGATGGAGTAAGCCAAATAATGGTGGGATAAAGTGGCAACACCACCATGGAAAAAATAAAAATAAGTAGTGGTGATAACACTAGAAGAGAAAATAGACAAGAAAAAACCACAGTTCTAAATTGTCATGAGAGGTGGCAGTAGTAACTCAATTGAGGAGAATGTGGTATAAGTAGTAGAATGAACTAATCCAATACCTACACCTTAGGATAGGTAGAGGAGCCACAAAATCCATAGGAAGAGTTTTAGGTACTAAGTGAAGAGAAATAATTATCTACTAAAGTTATAGAAATTGAGGAAAGTAGATTAAAAAAAAAGCAATAGGAGTTGACTATAGGATAAATTTTTCTACAAGAGGATATTGGGATGAGACCAGTTGAGGATATTGGGGAAACATTCCTATCATATAAGGAAGTAGAGGAGAACCAAATGCAAAAAATAGATAGGGAATTTCAAACTCATTTTTAGATTGAAGTACCTATGTTTGGGATCTGAGATGAGGAAGGAGAAGAGACAAATGAATGAGTATATTATTTCTTAGAATAGGTATTTGAGATGTTTTTGAGCATTGGATTATAGTTTTACATGGGTTATGTGGGATAGCTAAAGTGTTGGAAGGAGTAGACATTCAATGAAATGGATAAAGTGTTGGAGTGGGTCTGTCATGAAAATAGGACAAGAAAGATAATAGAGATATATGCATGCCATCCATGGAAATCATCTACAGGAGGGGTAAAAATCATGTTAGGAATTGATGAATTACCAGAAGAAATGAATACTAACTACAAAGTGCATTCGTGAATGTATCTTGATTTGTATAGAACACAAAGGTGTCCACTATATACAATTAATATGGAATTAAAAATAGCACCACCGGAGTTAGTATTTCTATTTCAAAAGTACAATTTCCTAACACAATGGATAGAATGGATTACCTTGGTACTAGATCATATTTATCAAGCTAAGGAATATCGACAAGGGGATATGGAAACAATACAAAATAAATGGATACAATAGAAGATGAGATAGAACATAGTAAAAAAGAAATATAATCCAAGAAAAATATGACAAAAATATAGATGAATAGCATAAAGCAAAATTTTGAAGATAAGCTAAGAGTCTAGGAAGAACAAAAGCAACTTTTGACACAATAGATGGAATAACAAAATAAACAACTATAGGAATAATAATATATGTTATAGAAATATGTTACACAGTAAAATCATCAAGGAATAATTTATCTTGAATAGCCAACAGGTCAAACAACAAGAAGAGCAACTCGCAAAAAATAGGATTAATTGTTGAAACAAGAATATCAGTTGAAAATCTATGATGGGAATTTGTAACTAAAGGATCACAAAATAATAAATATGGAAAAATGTGTAGATATTTATAACCATATGACCATGGACCACAAGGTTATACTTCAAGTTAGGGAAGAAATACAATAGGCTCATTAGATGAAATTACATCAACGAGATCAATTAATAATAGAGAAGAATGAGAAAATCACCATAATTGTTAGAACAAAGGTAGATTTGATAGAGAAACTATTCAAAGGTACATGAAATCAAGAGGAGTTGCTACAAGCCTTGGCTAAAGCTGAAGAGAAGGCAAAAAAATATGGGTTGAAGGTCATAGAACTTAGTAACTATGCTACCAAGTTGTGAGACAAACAAGCAATTCTACAAGTATAGATTCAAGATCTCCAGAAGTAGTACCAGTCAGCCAAGGGAAAGCAAAATGAAAGTAGGAACAAAAACTAATTTAAATAAGAGGGTATATAGGCAGCAAATCCACCTCCCAAAAGAAGAATAAATGACAATGCACAATGTAGGGATTTGCACAATTTTGAGTAATTGTACAATTTGGAGTAAATGTACAATGTAGGGAAGTAAATAATAAAAGTGAAATGAAATGAAATGTAATGACATATGCATGAAATTTAATTTGATAAAAATCAAATTAGAACCTTAGTAAACTTTAATAAATTTGTTAATCTAATAAGTTGTGGGTGGTGGCAGTTGTGAATAATGCATTGTCATGGGAATTGCTTTGGAATGGCTTGGGTAGGCATTATAAGCATACCCATGAAAATTTTGTGGTGGATAATGGTTCATAATGGAGGATTGTTATTCATGGCTACTGTTTATAATTGTTCAATGAAGAGTGTAGAGTAATGCAATATTCATACTGTTATATGCTTATGTAAAGATATTAATGAAGAATAATGATGTTTCTATGGTGCAAGTTGTGCATTGTGTGTGATTGTACAATTGTTGCATGGAATATCCAAGAAGAATAGGAGTGTATGTACTTCATATTTAAGAATGCATGTGATGGAAATGAAATATATGTGCAATAAATATGGAATTATTGGTTATTATAAGTATTGATATCCATGCTGGTAGATATGCAGATCCAAAAAGTGCACCATTGGATAAGTGATGTTACTAGAAATGTATAGTGAGGGTAGAATAAGTTCACTATTAATTATGATCATTGGACATAGTATTTCTAGAAATGATAGGAAATTGGGAGTTGTAGGATTAAGCCAACTAACATACAGTTAGTTGTCTAATCATACAGTTGATTGGTTACCCCATATTTTAAGCATGAATTCATCATTGTACATTTTGAAGTAAGATCAATGTGTTTCCAAGTGAACAATTACCATATTTGAATGATAATATAATTGATTATTTATTGAACATTTCTAGTAGATTGTACATTTTAGAAAATTATACAATATTAGGTTATTGTACATTTATGATCGTACTATCATACATTTTATGTTTTGTAATTGTATAGTTACCTATTGTACATTTTAGGAAATTATACAGTTTTAATCATACAATCGTACAATTGCCCTATTTGCATAGTAAATCTTAAGGAAACTTGCCAAAATCTATCATCACCCACTCCCTCATGGAAATACCACCATGCCTACTACATAATCTACTTCTAGTTATCTTTAATATTATAATACATAAATTATCATCTCTACTTCTAGATCTTGGTTTCCTTCCTGATATTCGTCATCTTCAATGAATTCTAGCAACTCATTCTAATTCACTATACTTTCATACTCAAGCTTGTGTAGGAGATAGTTGTAAGGTGATTTGTTCTCAATCCTAATTATTTTTCCATATTTAGTTAACTTTATATGAGTATAGTCCATCACTAAGTAGCCTTCCCCTAAAAATTTAATCATCCACTCCTTGGATAATAATTTCCCAAAATATGAGGGTAGGTCCATGACTATTCCTTGTACTACTACAAAATCTAGATTTCTAGGTATAATCATGACTAGATATTTTAGAACCCTAACATGTTGACCTTTGTGCCATCTATTTGGATCAAGTTTCTAGCCATATTAGTATAAGGTATACATATTTCTTCATCAATGGCTATGGGAATAAATGTGACTATTGCACTTGACTCAACTATGCAACTCTTAGAAATATAATTTATAATTTTGAGAATCATATAAAATAGGGGTGGATTTAGCATTTGTGGCTTTGGAGTATTCTATATATTTTATGTATCAAACTAGATTTTTGGAGAATTTTTTACCATCAAACTCTATTTCTATGCTATACTACCTAGAGTGGACTCTGACTATTTACCCCTAGCATAACTCCACTTTTACTCTTTTAGAGCTTCTTAGAGCATGTCCCACTGTCCTAGTAGGGCTAATGCTTCTAGAATGCTAAAATTGGTTGGAATTATTTTTCATTTCTTCCATGCTATTGAATTTTAATTTGGTTGATGGGATTTATTTTCTTGCCACAAAATTTGAATATTGTTTTTATGTTGTAGCATGTCCTTTTCTAGTGAGGGGTATTTTCTTCAACATCCTTTTGAAGTGGATACTTAATATTTTAACTTTTTCTCTAGTGGATTTACCAATTGCTTATATATTTTTATTGTCTATTATAGGTTATTTTCCCTTCTCTACCCTCCTATTTTTGTTGTTTGGTATTTCTTATCCCTCTTCTAAGGTATACCCATTGCTTCTTTCTTTGTGTTTTCCTTCTTTTGTTTCTTCTATTATGCTATGATAGATCCCTATATTTCAAGTGTGAGGGTGGCCTCCCTCTTAGAAGGACAATCATATATTTCCTACTTTTAGTCTACTAATTAGCTAGTTGCACTCCAAAAATATTATTTTTACCCCTAGTTCAAACCCCTTATTTATTGGAATATATAGCATTGTATTCAAATGTTGATTATTCCTCTATATCTATAAAGCTATAATTTGGTAGGATTGCATTATTATAATTAGGTAAGGTAGGCATGGCCAAATTCATTATGGGGGTCTCTTTACCTATGATGGTAGCATCCTAATTTTGACACTTCTAATTATACTATATAGTTTCAGAATATCTAATAACACTTATGCATTTATTTGGATTATGTCTATCATTGAAAGCAAGACACCACAAAGGTTCATAGTATGTGTTCATGTTAACCATATGATTATGAGTTTGATTTTCTCCTTGATTAGCACCTTACTAAGGTACGTAATATTTTGTTAGGTACAAGGTCTTTCAAGGCTTCTAGTTCTACACTTGTTACCACTATTACTTCATATCATTATTCTTACTTACCAAATCTTTGATCACCTCTATAATTTTATGTATTTCAAAATTGTTATTGGACTCATTACTAGGTTTGGATGGAGTAGGGATGGCTAGAAGTTATGGCTAAAAGGCTAAAGTAGATGACACATGCTAGAAAGGATGATTTATGGTGTATGATTATGTGGAAGGGTTAATAGAAGTGCTTGGTTAGGGATTAGGGATTGGTAAAATCTAGGTATGGAATTTAGTACATATATGTTATGGAAAATTAGGCTTCATAGGCCATTGATGAAGTAGGGGGTACATTGCCTACTTGAATTAGGGTATCCTATCCTCTATCTACTTATTAAATTGGTGTATCTAGTGTGTGATGGTTAGCATTACAAACCATTAAAGCTAAGTCAAATTTTAAACCTTTGATGTAAAATAGCAATGTTTGCTCTTTATTTGCCCTAAAATTCTATGGAATTAGGTTCAAGGTTATCAATAATATAGTATTAAAATCATGATGTTTGCTTGAGTGTGTCTTTATATTGTATTTAACTAAAATAAACTAAGTAACCATTTTCCATGCTACAAAACCTACACATAAATGGTTCTACTATTGATTCCCAACTAGTAACAAAATTGTCTAGTAATCCCCTATAGGATAAGTAGCTTTCACATGAAGGGAATATATTAGTAAGCATCACATAATGTACTCATGTTGGATGTGAAGAATTGATTTAAGTGTCAAAAATTTTCTAAGGTGATCTAGTGTCATCTTATTCCTATTTCCATTAAAGATAGTAGTGTTTTCATAACTTCTAGGAAAATAGTAAAATAAACCATGAGGTTTAATGAACCTTAGTAGGTCCAATTAGAATTTTGGATTTATTCCCTATGAGGTTATCTTGCATTGTTTTGCTAAGTATGAGGTTGACCATATTGTTTTTGATAAGGGGGTTACATCATATAGCTAAAATGTAAGCATAGATCGTAAAGAGGATATGGATATGGAGGATAATAAGGCAGAGGATACTAAAGTGGTAAATTTTGGTAAGCCCACTATTAATTAGGACGTGGTTGGATATTATATTATATAGAATTTATTGGTTTTGTGGATGTGGAACTTTCATATCTTTATATGCTTAACTAGATGAGCATGATGTTTATAGACATCCAATTTTGTGCAAACAACCATGATTTCTATTTGTCAATCCCACAACTAGCCAACATAGCCCAAATTATCTCAAGTTCAATATTAAAGTACCCACCCCTCAAATGCATTTACATTGGCTACTAAGTATTTATTCCTATGAAATAAATGTGATGAGGGTGACATAAATGCCAAAAATAGGTAAACTAGATTTTCTTGTCCAAATATGATTTTAAATGATCAAATATATTTGTTCGTACTACATTTGCATCTATGGCACAAATGAGGTCAGTGCAAATGCTCTAACATAAGAAAAACCTCATAAATGTGCCTTGTAGGCACACCTCCACTCCTTTCCATGATATTATCTATACCTAATTACTTTTGAATGTTGAACATCTAGAAGTTTCCCTCCAAGAATACACCCATGGAAATACTATACATAAACCCTAGGGGGAGAGGAAAATCAATGACTAATCTTCTTACATGTTGTTGCATTTTATCTTGAGTACTCTTAGCTTCATTGTGCTATTCTAGTTATATTCATAGCTCTTTTAGTGTTTCCTTTGCAAAGGCACTTGGTTAGCATAGTAGAGAAATAAATAAGGGTTTCAATCTATCATCTACAAAAAATGGTCAAGCAATTGATGAGTAGAATTTGCAAGGAGGTACATCACCGGGCTTGCATGATGTTGCATCTCTCTTTTCCTATATATTTGGATTTACCTTCTTTCATTTGATGTCTCAAATGGTTTAGATTCCTATTTTATCATATATTTTTACTAAATCATATATTTTTTTATCTCAGTCTATTAATTTTAACAAGTTATTTTAAATCTATATTTTCCTTTTATTTTCTTATCTTAGCATTTATCATTACATAATTATTTAGACTCCTTAACTTTTCCCTTTTATTTTTGCTTGAAAGATAGCTAGGTCTTTTGCATTCCTAGAATCACTTCTCATATACATTTTTTTTAAAACCATAATTTTATCATCTCTTTCTACCCATGCCTTTACTTTTAGAATTTGCATTGCCTAGTTACATAAGGTAATGCATTTGCACTATGTGGAATTTTATTGCTATTCCCAATTATGAATAGGATTTTGTTCAACATCTATAGGGACCATAATCCTACTAGAATATTTACCTCTATGCCACCTCTAGACCTTCTCTATTTGGCCTTATACTATTTGGTTTTTTTATCCTAAGCATTTATGCTACCTAATTGTAAGAGGTGGTCCATTTGCTCTTACAAAATTTTAGTAGCCTTACTATCCAAAACAAAATTTTTAGAGCCCTTACCAACATACTAACCTCTCTAGATGGATTTTATTAACTATTATATCACTACATTTTGCTTCTATATATTTGTCTCTTTGTCATAAAGCATTTATGTTGTTCAATCTACTATAGGTAACATAAACATCATTGGTGTATATCTCTTGCATTTATTTCTATTTTTATTATTTTCTTTAAGTGGTTGAGGGGTCTAACCTCTCAACTCATAAAGCTTAAACATCTATCTCAGTTGGGTATAACCCCTTTACTCTCATTCTATTTCTATTTTATCTATTTATAGGTTTCACATTTGCAATGGTTTTGAGGCATTTGCACTAGTAGGATCACAAGCAATGCATTCATGGATTGGTAGCACATTTGCCTATATGGAAAATCCAAGTAGCCTCTTTCCATATACTTTCTATTATCTCTTTATCTTAGATTTTAGTTTTTTATTTTTGTATTTATACCCTATTTTCTTATTTCATTGAAAGAATAATAATAAAATAATGTTAGACATAGTTTCCTTATTCTTAGACTCTCTCTTAAAAACTTGGTTAGGCAAGGGAAAAAATAGCATATAATTGAATTTAAAGTAAATTTTGAATGATTTAATAATCCCTAAAATTCCTTTAAAGGAAAATACTTTACTTTCTTTCTAATCATTTAAATCATAAGAGCACATAGCTTAAAACCTTGTTTGTTGGCATACTTGTATTCTTGCATCATTTGATTTCTATTTTAGATCCCTCCTTAAGAGGACTAAAGGTAGATCTTGATCCTTTAGGTGTTTTGTAAAATTTACACATCCAACATAGTATAGGATTTAAACATGAAATATATTGAGGTAAACCATCGCATGATTAGGTTCCCTTTGGAAAGGAATATTGGAAATCAACCCACGTGAAACCCACTATCTATATTTTTGGTGAATCCAAAATGAAATAACCCCATGGATCACTAGATATCTTGAGCCTAGATTTAACAAAATATTACATTAATTTAAACTTAAATGAGATCATACAATATTGTTTGATTATATTATCTCACAATTATTAAGATTAAAAATCAACTTATTATGAACCTCTCTTCTCATACCATAAATCTTTCAAAAATTTGCATACATATCAACACTCATCCAAAAATAAATTGCACCATAAATTGCTCATTATAAAATAGAGATTCATAATACCCTTGAGGTAGGGCAACACCGTACAATATTCCTTTGGGGAGGAAGCCACTCCACAAGATCTCTAGCTCCACAAGCCAAGACTTCTCCAAGAATACATCATAGATACCTTATACAATGAGGGTACATCTATCTTTATATAAGAGTGTGATGGTTAAACTTCCATGAGTTACAAGATAACCCATGTGGTGGTTCACCTTCCATGAGTTACAAAGTGCATAATGATATGACAACATTCCTTGTGGTTACATATGACAATATTCCCATTGGTTACATATATGATTCTATGACATACCTATTTCTAATTTGACATGTGTCCTTCCTTAATAACTAATTTATGGATCATACCACTATGCAATACAATATTAAATTATTAATTATTAAGTACCTATCTTGGTACCTAACATTCCATCCCCCTTACAAAATTTTTCATCCTCAAAACATTAGAAGAGGCTAAATAATATGATCTTCAGAGACATATTGAGTATTGGTACCAATCTTGATCATTCATCCATCCTATTAGAAATCTAATAGATGATGGCCTTCATTGATGGTGATATGCCATTGTCCATTTGAGCAGCCAAAATTATTGGATTTGCTTCACGCTTATGTTGATCTACTTTGATGATGAGTCCATTTATTTTGTGTTACAACTACACCAATATGAAAACTAGGCTCACTATAATTTCTTTGCCAATCCTTGCCATAGTTGGTACCTTGCTAATTACATGTGGAATCTTAATATTTTTGCCTTAAGACACACCTCCAAAATTGTTGTCTCTCATGGTGGTGTGGGTTGCAATATGCGATAAACTTAACTTGATATTCTACTTTTTTTAACTCATCATTCTTGCTTCCTTCATGTGTTTTATCCCTATATTTTACTTCTTCCTTGATCTCCTACTAATATTAGGTTTCATATTCTTTTTTTATTTTTTCACTATGTTCCTTTGCAATGATTACATATTTTTCCTTACACTAAGAAATGTCTTGTAACGTTATCTTTTTCTTTTGGTACCATAACTTCATGAATTTATTTTTCACATTAATGCTAAGAGTAACCAAAGTATGCAACCAAGGATAACCAAGAACAATATCTACATCATTCATCTCAATAGCATGAAAATTTGAATGTAAATCATATTTATCCATGGTGAGCTTCAAATATTCAAAAATTTTAACATTTTCTCCCTCAGTTTGTATGTCTTTGATTTTATTTTCTTGAAATTGCAACCTCTTAGTTAAAGACATATTGATAAAATTATATTTTCTTCTAGGGTCAGCAGAAACAATACTTTTTTTTATTTTGAATGCACCCATGAACATGCAAAATAGAATTTTGACATTCAAACAAAGCTTTTTGACCAAGGTTTGGCCCTAACACACAATATGTAGTTTCCTTAGCATGCATATTATTATCCTTTTATTGTAATGCCCATGTGCTTATGAATGCTGCTTCAAATTCTTTCTGTGTACATTTGTATTTATGAGCCAAAGCAAAATTAGTAAACCATGTAAGAGCATCCCCACTCAAGGAATACAAAGTCTTCTATTTTCCATTATTTCTTAAAAATATTTAAAGAAAATAATTTCCACTTTATGAACCATTCCTTAGCATCAATATCTTTTCCAAATAATATTGACAACTCCATATTTTTTGAAGCAACTAAGGTTTGAAATAACTAGAATTTCTCAAAAATTAAAATTTCTAAGATCTCATCTATTTTTATCTTCAAAAATTAAATATATGGATTTTCTTCACAAAGAAAGAAAAAGGAACCTATTTGCTTACCCATATTGAGAGTTATGAATTTTGTCCCTTTGCATAAATTTTTCATGCAACCCCAAAAATAGCAACAAAATCCAAACTTGCAATTGTAACTCCCTCAATACTTAACAAAATTTTACAAGTAAGTAGTCATTATAGTAATACTCAAAATAACCTACATGCTGGTGCAAAAATCTTCTGAAAATGATTGCTAAAAAAATTAATATGAAGTTTTTCTTTTTGATAAAAATCACGTAGCCAAAAAATAGCCTCAACAACCCAAATTCAGACAACTTTAACTTTCTGGATATGTATCAAAATTTCATAAGTTAGCATTCATTTTATAGTATGGAAAATAATCCAAATGTTGGTGCAAAAATATTCTAAAAAATGGCTGATAAAAATTTAAATAAGAATTTTTTCTTTTTGAAAAAAAATCACATAGCCAAAAAATAGCCTCAATAGTCCAACTTCAAACAATTGTAACTCTGTCAATATGTATCAAAATTTCACAAGTGAGCAGTCATTTTTATAGTACTGAGAATAATATACATGTTGGTACAAAAATATTTTGAAAATGGCTAATAAAAAATTTTATACGAACTTTTTTCTTTTTGAAAATATTTTGTGCAGCAAAAAAATAACACAAATAACCCAACTTCAAATAGCCATAATTTTCTCAATACTGATCAGAATTTAACAAATCAGCAGTCATTTTTGTAGTACTCAAAAATATCTAGACAATAGTACACACACCTTCTAAAAATGACTATTGAAATAAAAAATATTATCTCTACAAAATGTGATATTTTTTCTAACTAAAAAATAAGCCCTAGCTTTGTAAAAACAAACCAACTTTACCCAAATCGTTGCTCCGATACCAAATGTTATGAACCTTTCTTCTCATACCATAAATATTTCAACAATTTGCATAAATATCAACATCCACCCTTAATAAATTTCTCACAATAAGATAGATATTGATTATACCCTTGAGGTAAGGCAACATCGTACAATTCTCCTTTGGGAAGGAAGCCACTCCACAAGATATAGCTCCACAAGCCAAGACTTATCCAAGAATACATCATAGATACCTTCTACAATGAGGGTACATCTATCATTATAAAAGAGTGTGATGGTTCACCTTCAATGAGTTACAATATCACCCATGTGGTGGTTCACCTTCTATGAGTTACAAAGTGCATAATGATATGACAATATTCCTTGTGGTTACATATGACAATATTCTCCAATAGTTACATATATGATTCTATGACATACCTATTTCTAATTTGACATGTGGCCTTCCTTAATAATTAATTTATGGCTCATACCATTATACAATACAATATTAAATTATTAATTATTAAGTATCTATCTTGGTACCTAACATTCCATACCCCTTACAAAACCTTTCATCCTCAAAATATTATAAGAGGCTAAATAATATGATCTTTGGAGCCATTTTGATTATTGGTACCAATCTTGATCATCCATCCATCCTATGAGAACTCTTATGGGTGGTGGCCTTCATTGATGGTGATATGCCATGTGTCCATTTGAGTAGCTAAAATTGTTAAATTTAATCCATGCTTCTATTGATCTACTTTGATGATGAGTCCATTTATTTTGTGTTACAACTACACCACTCTGAAAACCATATTTACTATACTTTCTTTGACAAACCTACCCATAGTTGGTGACTTGCTGATTCCATGTAGAACCATAATATTGTTGCCTTAACACATACCTCCAAAATTATTGTCTCTCATGGTGTTGTGGGTGGCGATATGTGATAACCTTAACATGATGTTCTACATTTTTTAACTTTTCCTTCTTGCTTTATTCATGTGTTTTATCCCTATATTTTACTTCTTACTTGATCTCCTACTAATATTTGGTTTTATATTCTTTTGCTTGATCTTCACTATGTTCCTTTGCAATAGCTACATATTTTTCCTTACATTGAGAAATATATTATAATGTTATCTTCTTCTTTAATTGGTAAATTCCTTGGATCAAGGCCATATATGGAGTCCATCTGCAAATGGACTCATTCCTCTTGGTGTCCTAGAGGATCCATGGAGTTATTAGCACTCCCTAGAGAAATTTTCTTCATTCGACTAAACAATCTAGAAGATTCCTAGTGAATCCTTACAGGAGGGTCTTGGTTCTTTGTACAGAGAGGTCTTTTCCTTCAGAAGTGGGGTGTGGAATTTGACCCATCTACTCAAAACATAAAATTTTCTCCAATATAGTTCCACCTTCCTGGACTTCCGATTTAGTTTTGGCATGAGGATATTCTCCGTGGCATTGCGAGAAGCATAGGGGAGATGATTTCTTTTGATCCACCAACTAGGTCTAGGACCTGAATGATTCAAGCTTGCATGTGCATCAATGCCTACTTGGATGCGGCTCTCTTGACTTCCATCAATCTCATTTCAAAGGTTTATACCCTATCTCGACCTATTGAATACGAAAAGAAACATGTCTTTTATAGCATCTATTTTAAGCAAGGTCATTTAACCTCTCAATACCCAATGGATTCTAAATATTCTATCGGTCCCTTTTGTAAGGGCCACCATCTCCATTAGTCTAGTAACCTTTATTTTTTTGAACCCAACCCTAACCATGCTGAGAATCCCACATCTTCTGATTTTGTAACTCAATATCAGAGGGGAGAACCATCTAAACCTCCTCAGTTGGTTTTCTAGATAGGTCTTGATCTTTCTTCACCCTGGTATCCAATTATCTCAGTCTCCAACCATTTCTTCTCTATTTTCATCAATGACACCATCGCTGATCCAATCAAACTTTAACCAGTCTTCAATGGCCCTTTGCACCCTCCACCCTCCCTGAAGAGCCCTCATACCTCACCCAATAGTATCCCAATATATTCCAACCACACCTCCCCTAGCCCTAACCCTATCCACTCTTAGAAGAAACCAATCGCTGATGTGGGATCTGGAAAAAAATGAGGTTGTCCTTCTACCCAGGACATTAGAAACATGGAAGCATCATATGAGATAGCAAATGGTACATAGTTCACCCTTAGAGGGTCATCCAAGATTTTGGAGTCTTAGGACCAAAATAGAACCAAACTTCCCCTCCACATTAGGAGAGGGAAGTGAACATATTCAAGAATTTCCAAATGAAAGTCCTCTCATGGAATGTGAGAGACCTCAATGGACGAAACAAGAAACATTTAGTCAAGTCCATGAGGAGGGAACATAGACCCACCATTCATTTTCTACAAAAAACCAAGCTTGATTCTCAAAATGCATCTTGCATATCAAAATATATTTGGAGAAACTTTGAATCCTCTTTCAGTATGACCAATGGAGCTTTAGGTGGATTTTTGTGCTTATGGGATCCAACCAAATTTGAAGTAACAGTACTATCAATAGCTAAAAGTTATATTAATATACTATTCTTTAACAAAGAGGATGGATTTCAATGGATTATGTCCAGCATATATACTCCTAATTCTCCTTCCAGAAGGAATCTATTATGGAACTCTCTTAGTCAATTGAGGGAAGTCTTTTTCTCAAAAGCATGGATGTTGGCTAGATATTTCAACTTCTCTATTTTCCCCACAGACAAGAAAGGAGGATCTCAGATAACTGAGAGTTCTTATGAGTGCTTTGCAAATTTTTTTGATAGCAATGAATTGATGGATATTAATCTCAGATGACCCAAATATACATGAAGAAATCATAGGAAATGAGACCAAATAATCTATATTTGCCTTGATTGTGTCCTCATTTCCACTAATACCATTCCTAGATTTGGTAATGCCATTCTGTGCTCTCTACCCAGAATTGGCTCTGATCATAATCCATTGATTTTGGATAGTGATCCTTATGTCTCCACTTTCAAATACCCTTTCATATTTGAATCCATGTGGCTTCAAGACCCCAATCTCAATGATTTGATCTCCCAATGATGGGCCTACCCTTTTCTTGAATCTAAAGTCTCCCAAGTGAGAAACAAATTGAGACGTGAAGTTCAATCTCAAATAATGGAATAAGGAGGTCTTTAGGAACATCTTCCACAAAAATAGAAAATCCATACACAACTCACTAATATTGAGTTGTCAATGCAGCACGGTGATCCTAACCCCACTCTCCAGGAAATAGAAAAGATTCTTCTCTCAGACTTCCATAATATTCTTCAAAGTGAAGAAGTTTTTTGGAAATAAATTCTAGGGTCACTTTGCTGAAAGAAGGTGACTCCAATACAAAGTTCTTTCACACCACAACTATGAGACACAGAGGAAGCAACAAAATCAAAGAGTTGGTTCAACAAAGTGGAGAGATAGTCACTAAAATTTTAGAAATCAGAACGAAGATAGTAAATTTTTTTGAGGAGCTACTTGAGACCATTCCAAAATGTGACCCTTAAACCTCTAAGGATCTTCTCTAGAATATCCCAAGGTTAGTAACAATAGAACATAATCAATTGTTACTCAAAACCCTTACTACTGAAGAAATTTATAATGTTATTTTTTCCATGTAAGGTGGGAAAGCACCATGTCTTTATGGGTTTTTCCCCATTTTTTTCCACCATTTTTGGGACATTGTGGGTCCATACGTGGTCTCTACCATCCAAAAAATGTAAAGAGATAAGGAAATTCCAAGGGATATCAATTTTACTTTTTTAGGTCTCATTCTCAAATTCAATTATGCCCACACCCTTTCTAACTTCCACCCCATCAGCTTGTGCAATATCCTTTATAAAATCATCACCAAAGGCTTGGCCACCAGACTAAAACCCACTCTACCCTTCATAATAGCCCCAAACCAAGGTATCTCTTTTCAAGGGAGACAAATTGCAGATAACATCATCACCATCCACCAAATCACTCACTCCATTTTTAAAAGTTGCAATGCGGGTCTCCTTATTAATCTTGACATGAATAAAGTCTTTTATATTTCCTAGGATTTCATATTCTCAATTATTTCTAGGTTTGGTTTCCACCCTAACTGGATTGCTCTTATCAATAAATGTATCACTTCTACCAATTTTTCTATCCTTGTGAATGGATCCCCTGCTAGTTATTTCAAGAGCTTCAAAGGCCTCCAAAAAGGGTACCCCATCTCTCCCTTTTTGTTCATCATCATTGCTGAAACCTTAGGGATAACTCTAAACCATACTTGATCCATTGGGAATATTTTTGGTATCAAATCTCCATCTTCCCTCCAGGCCATATCTCACCAATAGTATGTTGATGACACCATCTTAGCTACCTCTACATCCATCCCTCAAGCTTAGCACATCCAATCCATCTAGTTGTCCTTTGAGAATGTTGCTGATCAGAAGGTAAATTTCAACAAAAGCAAGGTCTACTTTATCAATACTCTAGGAATATGTCAAGCCCACATTGCTTCCATCTTAGGCTGCTCCATCACCACTTTCCCAACTACCTATTTAGGATTTTTACTTTTTGAAGGCCAATCCAAGAAATACCTTTGGAATACTATTATTGAGTGTATCCAAAAAAATTGGGTAGTTGGAAAGGGAATCTTCTTTGCCAAGCAAGAAAAGCCACTTTAGTCAAAGCCACTCTTCAAAGTATTCATGTTTTCTTCCTCTCCATATTTCAAGTTTCTATTGAAGTGTGTAATAAAATTGAGCAGCTCCAAATAAATTTTTAGTGGTTAGGATCAGAGACTAAGCAACGCATTCATCTGGTTGCATGGAACTAGATTTGTTCTAGAAAAGACTATGGTGGCATCGAACTTTGGAGGATCCATAACATGAACATGGAACTCATATCCAAGCAAGGATGGTGTATCTTCACCAATGAAAGATATATTTGGGTTTCCATCATCAAAGCCAAATATTTGTAGCATCACAAGAATTTTTTGGATGATCCTAAACCCATATATGGATCAATTTTATGGAACTCTATCATCAAAACCAAGCATATCATTAAAAAGGGTATCCGATGGAAGCTAAGTAATGGTGCCAAAACCAGATTTTGGAAAGATTTTTGGCTCAGAAACTATACTCTATAGAAGTGTGAGAACCTCTTGTGCTTGAATCCTATGATCGATGCCCTGTTCAGATCAAATGTACATGATTTCTTCCTTACCAATGGTTGGTCTTGGAAATCTATACTAGCTAACATCCTGACTAATGAGCAAAAACAAGCATCTATTGACCTTTCTAATTTGTTGTGTCTTTGCATCATTATCTCCTCCCCTTTGGAATATTTTCTTCTCTGGGCTCCCACATCAAATGGTCTATTTACTATTAAGTCTTCATGTGCCCTCACTGAGAACCTTAGTCCTCCCTGGTTCCATTCCAATCTCATTTAGAAAACCCACCTCATTCCCAAAATCAAATTTTTATTTTGGCTTGTTTTCCAAGATAAGATTCTTACCATCCCAAACCTTCATCATCATGGTATTCCTCTGCCCAACCATTTTTTTCTCTACCACACAAATTGTGAGTCTATCCAGCATATTTTTTTCATGTCCCTTCTCCCAATTCATCATGTCATCCTTGTTCCTTTCCATTGGTATTTCTTGGGTCCCACCTTCTATGCTAAGTGATTTGTGTGTCCAATGGTCCAACCCTTTCAAAGGTCATTGCCTCAAGATGCTTTAGTCTTTCTACATTCACTTCTTGTGGAATATTTGGTGAGAACTTAATACTCATGATTTTAATGACTCAATTCATAATGAGAAGTATGTTCTTTCTAGAATCTTTGTTGTAGCTACAAAAAATGTGTCCATAACCCACGGATATGATGATCCTGAGCTAAAATTTTAATCTCTTCTAGCATCTTCCCTTAGGATACCCAATGGCAATCACAACCATATCTCTCCTAGGACTGATCGTTCCCTTTTTAAATGGACTCCTCCCCCCTAGGTTTCCTAAAGCTAAATTTTTATGGAGCAACCAGAGGAAATCTTGGGCATGGTGGTGCAGAAGGAATTATCAAGGACCATTTAGGAAATATCATTTTAGTCTATGCTGAGAACTTTGACCACAATTCTAGTCACACCACTGAAGCCAACACTCTCTACCAAGATATTGTTCCTCTCCACAATACGCGGATCTCCAATATTATGGTGGAAGGGGACTCCAAAAATATCATAGGATGCCTTTCAATAGAAACCCTCTTTATTTCGTGGAACATCTCCAATATAATCAATGAAATCAATCTTCTCATGCTTTCTTTCTCGAATATTAGGGTGAATCACATATACAGGAAATAAAATTGGGTTGTAGACCACTTGGTAAATATGGGAATCTCTGAACAAATCCTCACAGTGTGGAGAGATTTCTTTCCTCCATTCCTAGCTGATGTCAACAATGCTGAACTCAACCAATAGTAGGCACAAGAGTGGATAGTTTAGTAACCAATATTTTCAAATTTGGTCTCAAGTTTACTTTTTTATCACCACTGTGATTGGTCAATCTTCGATTGGCAAGTCAGATTCCATATATTAGTTACATCTGTATCTTATCTCTCTCACACAAATGTCATGTAAGTTTTGTTGTGGAGTGAAAGATATTTTAAATGCAAGGTAGATTTCATATTGCACCACTAAAGAGAATGACATTCAAGGTCCTAACAATACCAATGTTTAAATTTATCCCCTTGTGTGAGGTCCTATTGTGATTTGGGTTACTACCCCTATGTGGGTTAGTTTATCCTCTTTTTTAGCTTAGCTTTTATCTCTATCCTTGCATGGGTTTTAAAAGGTTTTTTGGTGATGGTTTCTCTTTTGATGATACTTTGTTACTAGATTCCTAGATAGGGTTGTTGCTCCTATTGTTTTTTGTCTCCTTAGAGCTTATCATAATATTACTCTCTTTGTAAAAGGTTATGTGTCCTTTCAAAACCCCTCTTTACCAATAAAAAAAAATAGCACCCAAAGAATGCAACCAAGGATAACCAAGAATAATATCTACATCATTCATCTCAATAGCATGAAAATTTGAATGTAAAACATATCTATCCATGGTGAGCTTCAAATATTCAAAAATTTAAACAATTTCTCTCTCAATTTGTATGTCTTTGATTTTCTTTGCTTGAACTTGCAACCTCTTATTCAAAGATATATTGATAAATTTATATTTGTTTCTAGGATTAATAGAAATAATAATTTTTTTATTTTGAATGCACCCATGAACTTGCAAAATAGAACTTTGTTATTCAAACAAAGATTTTTGAAAAATAATTGGCCCTAACACACAAGGTGTAGTTTTTTTAGCCTCCACATTGTTATCCTTTTCTTACAATTCCCATTTGCCTATGAATGTTGCTTCAAATTCTTTCTGTGTACGTTTGTATTTATGAGCCAGAGAAAAATTAGTAAACCATGTAAGAGCATCCCCACTCAAGGAACACAAAGTCTTCTCTTTCCATTCTTTCTTAAAAATATTTAAAGAAAAAATTCCACTTTATGAACCATTCCTTAGCATCAATATCTTTTCCAAAGAATATTGGCAAATTCATATTTTTTGGAAGCATCTAAGGTTTGAAATAACTAGAATTTCTCAAAAATTAAAATTTCTAAGATCTCATCTATTTTTGTCTTCAACAATTAAATCTATGGATTTTCTTAAAAAACAAACAAACGAGAACTGATATTATCCAGATTGAGAGTTGTGAATTCTTTCCCTTTGAATAAATTTTCCGTGTAACCCCAAAAACAACACCAAAGCTCAACTTGCAACTGTAACTCCCTCAATACTTAACAAAATTTAACAAGTGAGTAGTCATTATGGTTATACTCAAAATAATCTACATGCTGGTGCAAAAATATTCTAAAAATGACTGCTAAAAAAATTAATATGAAGTTTTTCTTTTGGAAAAAAATTCACGTAGCCAAAAAATAGCTTCAACAACACAACTTCAGACAACTATAACTCTCTCAATATGTATCAGAATTTCATAATTGAGCATTCATTTTATAGTATGAAAAATAATCTACATGTTGTGTAAAATGATTTTAAAAAATGTCTAGTAAAAAATTTAATACAATTTTTTTTTGAAAAAAAAAATCACATAGCCAAAAAATAGCCTCAATAGCAAAACTTCAAATTATTGTAACTCTTTAAATATGTATCAAATTTCACAAGTGAGTGGTCATTTTTATAATATTCAGAATAATCTACATGTTGGTGCAAAAATATTTTGAAAATGACTAATAAAAATTTTATTACAATTTTTTTTCTTTTTGAAAGCCAAAAAATAACACAAATAACCCAACTTCAAATAGCCATAACTTTCTCAATACTGATCAAAATTTAACAAATGAGTAGTTGTTTTTGTAGTACTCAAAAATATCTAGACAATGGTACAAACACATTCTAAAAATGACTACTAAAATAAAATATATGATGTCTGTAAAATGTGATATTTTTTCTAAAAAGTGTACCCTAGCTTTGCAAAAACAAACCCACTTTACCCAAATCGCTCCTCTGATTCCAAATGTTATGAACTTGTCTTCTCATACCATAAATATTTCAACAATTTGCATATATAAACATTCATACATACATAAATTGCACAGTAAATTGCTCACAATAAAATAAATATTGATTATACCCTTGAGGTAGGGCAACACCATACAATGCAACTTTGGGAAGAAGCCACCCCATAAGATCTCTAGCTCCACAAGCCAAGACTTCTCCTAGAATATATCATAGATACTTTCTACAATGAGGGTACATCTATATTCATACAAGAGTGTGATGGTTCACTTTCCATGAGTTACAAGATCACCCATGTGATGGTTCACCTTCCATGACAAAGTGCATAATGATATGAGAATATTTCTTGTGATTGCATATGAAAATATTTTCCATCAATTACATATAATATTATATGACATACCTATTTCTAATTTGATATGTGACCTTCCTTAATAATTAATTTATGGTTCATACCACTATACAATACAATATTAAATTATTAATTATTAAGTACCTATCTTGGTACCTAACTTTCCATCCCCCTTACAAAATATTTCATCCTCAAAATATTAGAAGAGGCTAAATAATATGATATTCAGAGTCATGTTTAGTATTGGAACCAATCTTGATCATCCATCCATCCTATAAGAACTCTGATGGGTGGTGGCCTTCGTTGATGGTGATATGCCATGTGAACATTTGAGTAGTTAAAATTGTTGGATTTACTCCAAGCTTCTATTGATATACTTTGATGATGAGTCCATTTATTTATTTTTACAACTACACCACTCTGAAAACCAAACTTACTATAATTCCTTTGACAAACCTTACCATAGTTGGTGCCTTGCTTATTCCATGTAGAACCATAAGATTATTACCTTAACCCATGCCTCTAAAATTATTATCTCTCATGGTGGTGTGGGTGGCGATATGTGATAACCTTAACTTTATGTTCTAATTTTTTGAACTCTTCCTTCTTGCTTTCTTCATGTATTTTATCCCTATCTTTTACTTATTCCTTGATCTCTTGTTGAGATTCGATTTCATATTATTTCTCTTGATCTTCACTATGTTCCTTTGAAATAGCTACATTTTTTTCCTTACACTAAAAAATATTTTGTAATGTTATCTTCTTCTTTTGGTACCATAACTTAATGAATTTTTTTTGCACATTAATGTTAATAGTACATAAAGTATGCAACCAAGGATAACCAAGAACAATATCTGCATCATTCACCTCAATAGCATGAAAATTTGAATGTAAAACATATTTATCCATGGTGAGCTTCAGATCTTCAAAAATTTAGACATTTTCTCCCTCAATTTGTATGTCTTTGATTTTCTTTGCTTCAACTTGCAACCTCTTATTCAAATATATATTGATAAAATTATATTTGTTGCTAGGGTTAATAGAAACAATAATTTTTTTTTTGAATGTACCCATGAACTTGCAAAATAGAATTTTGTCATTCAAACAAAGCTTTTTGACCAATTTTTGGCCCTGACACACAAGGTGTAGTTTCCTTAGCCTGTATATTATTATCCTTTTTTTACAATGCCAATTTATCTATGAATGCTACTTCAAATTCTTTCTATGTATGTTTGTATTTATGAGCTAGAGCAAAATTAGTAAACCATGTAAGAGCATCCCCACTCAAGGAAATTAAATTCTTCTCTTTCCATTATTTCTCAAAAATATTTAAAGAAAAAAATTCCACTTTATTAACCATTCCTTAGCATCAATATCTTTTCCATAGAATATTCACAACTCCATATTTTTTTGAAGCAACAAGATTTGAAATAACTAGAATTTCTCAAAAATTAAAATATCTAAGATCTCATGTATTTTTGTCTTAAACAAATGAATCTATGGATTTTATTCAAAAAAAACAAACATGAACTAATTTTCTTACCTAGATTGAGAGTTATGAATTTTTTTCCTTTGCATAAATTTTTTGTGCAACCCAAAAAACAGCACCAAAAGCCCAACTTGCAATTGTAACTCCCTAAACACTTAAAAAAATTTAACAAGTGAGTATTCATTATGGTAATACTCAAAATAACATACATACTAGTGCAAAAATATTCTAAAAATGGTTGCTAAAAAAAATAATATGAAGTTTTTCTTTTTGAAAAACAATTCATGCATCCAAAAATGACCTCAACAACCCAAATTCAAATAGTTTTAACTCTCTCAATATGTATCATAATTTCATAAGTGAGTAGTCATTTTTATAATACTCAAAATAATCTATATATTGGTGTAAAATGATTTTGAAAATATTTTATAGAAAATTTAATACATTTTTTTTTCAAAAAAATTCGAGCAGCCCAAAAATAACCTCAATAGCCCAACTCTTTCAATATGTATCAAAATTTCACAAGTGAGTAATTATTTTTATAGCACTCAAAATAATATAAATGGTGCAAAAATATTTTGAAAATTACTAATAAAAAATCTAATACGAATGTTTTTCTTTTTGAAAAAAAATTGCATGGCCAAAGAACAACACAAACAACCCAACTTCAAATAGTCATAACTTTCTCAATACTAATCAGAATTTAACAAATGAGTAGTCATTTTTGTAGTACTCAAAAAATATCTAGACAATGGTATAAACACATTATGAAAATGACTATTGAAATAAAAAATATGATCTTTGCAAAATGTGACATTTTTTTTTCTGAAAAACATGCCCTAGCTCTGCAAAAACAAACCCACTTTGCCCAAATTGCTACTCTCATACCAAATTTTATGACCCTCTCTTCTCATACCATAAATATTTCAAAAATTGGTATAAATATTAATATTCATCCATAAATAAATTGCATAATAAATTGCTCATAATAAAATAGAGATTGATTATACCCTTGAGGTAAGGCAACACCATACAATGCTCTCTTTTTTTTTTGGTAAGTGTTTGTACTTATAGTGGGTTTTAACAAGGATCCCAAAACCTGATTACATAAGCAATGGACCTAGGGCATCAATCCTTTGAAACTGGACACCAAAACATAAATCCCGCCCAGCGGTAACATTAAGCATGAAACAATCCCCCTTAGTGGGAAACAAACAAATAAGAAAGAAAATAGTTTTGGAGATCCCGCCCAGCGGGGAGTAGCCAAAAACCACCATCAATAAGATCCCACCCAGTAGGAAGCAAAGAAAAACTGTTACAATAAAATCCTGCCTTGCGGGAAGCAGTCAAAACCATCACAAACAGTCATGCATAGCGGGAAGCAACAGGGAAATCCCGCCATCGAGGAAACCAGCAAAAAAGAAAGGATCCCGCCTCATGGGAAAACTGGCAGATTTTGCGGATCCCGCCCTATGGAGAAACCATCCCGCCCACCGAGAAAACATTCAGTTCAGTGAGAGCCATCCTGCAGGAAGCCGACAGCTAGCACAGAGAGGATCCAGCCCATCAGGAAGTGACCAGAGAGTTGCACCACAAGGAACCCGCCCCGGGAAAACAGAAGAGGATCCCAGCAGCAGGGACCAAGAATCCCGTCCAAGCACAGAGCCTGTCGAGGATTCACAAGAAAAAGGGGGAAGCTGTCCAAACCCTAAACCGTCACCTCCACCGCACCGAGAAACACAGGGGACTAGATCCACGCAAAAAACCTGCAAAAAACCCCAGGGGGAAGCCTGAGGGAAAAAGGGAAGGGATCCTCAACCAAACAAGGATCCCTGGGAAGCACCAGTCTGAAAAAAAAACCAAAGAAACCCTAGCTGGCCGGGAGGGGCACAGATAGTGGAGAAGGATCTCCCTCCAGGAGATCATCTGCAAACAACCACTCCCCAAGAGGGATGACTTGAGTTGAGCCAAGGACTGATCAGGAACCAGGAGCCATGGGAGGGGGAGTAGGGGAGGGACCAGAGCCCTCCCCTCTCTCCGTACAATGATCTTTTAAGAATTAAGCCACCCCATAAGATCTCTAGCTCCACAAGCTAATACTTCTCCAAAAATAAATCATAGATACCTTCTACAATGAGGGTACATCTATCTTTATACAATAGTGTGATGGTTCACCTTCCATGAGTTACAAAGTGCATAATGATATGATAATATTCCTTGCAATTACATATGACAATATTCTCCATGGGTTACATATATGATTTTATGACATACCTATTTCTAATCTAACATGTGGACTTCCTTACTCAATATTTAATTTATGGCTCATACCACTATACAATACAATATTAAATTATTAATTATTAAGTACCTATCTTGGTACCTAACACAACCCCTTTATACATATCAACATTGAGTTATGTATCTAGATGTAAATAATTCTCATGCCATTACTAATTTATGTACGTCAAGGTATACCCTCACATAGGGCTTCATTTATCAATGGGGACTAAAACTCTTCCATGTATTTATGTGAATCTTGGGAGGGTAGGTATATTGATCAGTTTGGTATTTCCTTCTAATCAATTTTAAAATAATTAATAAATTCTCACATCCCAATCCTATATTATGGTCAAACATCATTATAATACTCATAGTAGGGTGCAACCATTTTCCTCCTACATCCCTCTTTCAAGCAACCATGAAGACTAAAACCCATAGTCAAACCCTAATTTTTAAGTGGAAGAACTTGTTGAGAGAAAGTGGTTTTTGACTTTGTAGATCACCTAAGAGACTATGTATGATAAAAATATATATCTTATAGGAAATCCTTAAAGAAGATATTAATAACCAAATTTGAGAACTTCCTAAATCTAACTCTTAGACCTAAATCTATCTAATATGTGTAATATGCTCTAGATCTCAACCAATATTGAATGACTAGGAATTCTACTAAGCTCAACCTTCAAAGAAGGACAACTCCTTGGAATGCTAAAGAAATTAAAGAAAATATTCAAGACTAAAGATAGAAATGCAAGGGTTAGAAGAGGGGAAAGGGTTTAGAGAATGCTTGAAATATGGATGGAGTATAGCATAATAACCATGAAATATAACGCATTGATACCTTTATAAACAAGCTAAAGTGAAGTTTAATAGACTTATCAATAATAAAGGTATTATAGAGTTCATTAAGCTCATATTATATACTTTAAACACTCCAAGCACTTTATGAAAGACAATCCAACTAATAATATAATTACATAAAATTTGTTTTAACATTAATCACCAATCATAAAGTGTAAAATAAAAATGCATTAAAGTGCACAATTCATATATAAAAAACTAAAAAAATTATCACCAATGGAGGTCAAACAACTTTGACTTTGATTGATTGCAAAGCAAAGTATACAGTATATGACAAGCAAATTCTAAGGAGCCAAGCTTTATTCTAAGGTGTATTGGGATATTTATAAGTTCATAATGAATCTTGTAGCCCAATCCTTATAATATAGTTTGTTGATGCAGGAGCATCCGGTGGCGAAGCTGCAATCTTGCATCACCCAAAATATATATTTTTCTTTAAGTACTAAAACTATCGCGATATCGCGACGCTTTTTGAAGAAGGGCACCAGTGGGCCAAACTGTCGAGATATCGCAACGCTTTTTGATAAAAAGGGCCAAGGTGCAAAACTGTCACGATATCGCGATGCTTTTTGAAGAAGGACGCCAGCGGGAAAAACTGTCACGATATCATGACGCTTTTTGATTAAAAGGTGCCAAGGTGCAAAACTATCGCAAAATCGTGACATTTTTGAGGCAACGCAAGCGTGACGCGAAATGGTCGTGAAATCATGACATTTTTGGGTCAGAGAGATCAAGGCACCAAACGGTCAAACGAAGACAATGGAAATGAAGAAGCACAAAAGGTAAGTAAATCGTGACACCTTCGAAGGCAAAGTTCAAGGATTTCGTGAAATCGTGACACCTTCGAAGACAAAGTTCAAGACGAAATCGGACACCTTCGAGACTAGGTTCAAAGACGCGAAAATCGTGACATTCCGGGCAAGGGTCCAAACAAAGTGGTCGTGAAATCGGACACTTCGAGCCAATGACTCAAGGGCGTGAAATGGTCAGAAATCATGACATGTCGCGAAAGAGGAGTACGGAATACAAAGATGTCGTGAAATCGCAACATGTCACAGTTTCGTGGCCCAAAGGAGGAAAGCGAGTAAGAAAGGCCTAGACGTCGTGATATCGCGACGTGTCGTGGAATCGTGGCCCCAAGGAAGAGAGAGAAGCCTAACACCGAAAATGTCACGATATCACGACCAAAGAGGAGAGAGAAAGTATTGGAGCAAAAACATCGCGATATCGTGACCAGAGCGCTCACGACATTGACCAGCCGACGATTGCAGAGACCAGTGCAAAGGGACACATGGCGTGAAGTTACAGGTGGCCCGAGAGTATGGAGCGGTTACAGGGACTCTGGCAAGGGGACACGTGGCATCAAATTACAAGCGACTTGGTGCACTCCTATGAATGATGATATGGCGGATGGATTGATAGGCGGTCGCACCGCCACCAGACCATGATAACATGGGGCTCTTGGAGCATCTCGCGAGGGAGAAAATTTGTGGGTGGTTAGAGAAGGCCCGCACTTAGTGTAATGATGTGAAAAGGAGGTGGCGGCCGAGGATAAAAAGGGGCGCATACATTGTAAAGGGACTCTTGGCCAGTTTGGAATAGGATCGCTGTGTATCACCTAACGCCAGCCAAGAGCCAACAAGCACCCACCAACCCAAACCCCAAGGGCAGACACCCCCAAGGTGACAAGCAGAGGCCAACCAGGGCCCAGAACACAAACCCAAGAAACCACCCAGCCACCACACGACCACCCCCAAGACCAAAGCCCCACCGAACCCAACCCCAAACGAAACGACAAAACACCAACACACACAAACCAACAAGGACAACCGTAAACAAAAGACAGAAAGACACCAGAAGAGACAAACCACCCACAGAGTGTTAAAAACCAAACAAAACAAGCACCAACCAAACCCACAAAAAACCACAACACAAGAAACAAACAGAAACAAACAAAGAACAACAACATAAACAAGAGAAAGGACGGAAACCGACAAGACAAGAGAAAAGCACAAAAAAGAAGAATCCACCCACACAACACCCCAGAAGAAAAACTAGAACCCCCAACCAAAAACCAGCAACACCCCAAACAAGACCAAACAACCCAGCACCCCACAAACCACACCAAGAAAGAACAAGCACAAACAAAAAAAAAAAACCAAAACACCAACAAGCAATCACAACCAACCACAAAACACCAAAGGAGAAACCAACAGAAAAACACCCCCCCAATCAGCAAAAAACCACGTTATAACACCCTAAGTCAAACCCAAAGTATCACCCATGACCCCCCGAACCCACACCAGACACCAACCACCAAAAACCCAAACCCCAAGAAAAACAACACACAGGCAAGAGAAGCAACAACAGACCAACCAGTAGAAAACACCCAGAAGCACAAACCCACAACAACAACCACAAACCACCACAAGACGACACCCAACAGCCCCCACCCGACAAAAGCACAAACCAAGAACACCCAAAACACACCCAAAGAAAACACCAACAAAAAACACCAAAAACCCACCCAAAAAAAACGCAACCAAAACAAAGCCACACCAAAAGGAAAAAACCAAACAAGAGGCAGTGTACCAGAAACAACCCACCGAAAACAAAAAAACGAACCAAAACAAACACCACACCAAAAGAACAGACACCACAAAATCAACAAGAACAACCGAACAAAGCCAAAGACCCAAAAGACACCAACCCCCAAGAACCAAGACACCCCCAACAAAAAAACCAAACACCAGACAAGACAAGAAACAAAAAAAAAACAAAAAAAACCACAACCCAAACACCACAAAAGATGACACCAACAAGACACCACCCAGAACCAAACCAAAAAACAACAACCCCAACACACCAAGACACACACCAACCCCACCCAACAAACAACCAAAAAAACACACAAAGGTAGACCACACCAACCAGAACCAAAGGACAAGTAGACAAAAAAAAAGATTGACCAAGACCACCATCAAACCCCCCCAAGCAAGACCACAAAAGGGAACCACACAGACCAAAAAACCCAAAACCAAGGATACCCCAACCCCAAAACACCCAACAAACAATCACAAACCAAAAAACCACACAACCCACCAACCCAAAACGAAAACAACGCCTAACAAGGGCACCAAGATGAAAAACACCCAAACACACCAACACAAAACCCCACCCAAACCAAGACCAAAAAAAGCCCAGAAACAACAAAACCAACCCCCAACAAAAGTGGTTAAAGAGGAACCCAGCGTAGGACAAGCCCAAGGATGGGACACAAACAAAACACAACATACAAAATCACCACCGACACTAGGGAGAGCCCAAGAACGCCAGAGAAGGAAGACAGGAGAAGGCAGAAGATTGCCGAAAACAAAGAGTGCAGAGGAAGCAACACAGCCAAGGAACCAGCAAGACAACACAAAAAGAGCAAAGAGTAAAGTAGAGATCACACCACAGAAGAGGCGCCAAGCCATAACAAGCAAAAGAAGAAGGCCAGCAAGACGCAAACGAGGTAAGCCAGGTGGACCAAACAACAACATCTCCCCTAACACCAGCATACAGAAGAAGAGCCAAATCCCACCCACAAAGAAGAAGCGAACGAGGGCCAAAGACAGACAAGTACCGATACGGTCAAATGGAAGCACCCAGAAGACCACGTACAAGGCCAGTGACCCCGGGTCTACCCAAAGACAAAGTCACCCAAACCACCCGTGAAGAACCGAAGCCAACGCACACCCAAAAGTATTCCCCCCCCCCCCCCCCCCTTTGTTATATGTCTTTTATAAAATATCTTGACCAAAAAACTCATGGAGTATAGATGTCATTTTCATATTTTGTATCAATCAACTACTCGAGTTCTATTTTGCTTATTGTGGCTAGTTTAACTTTCTTCTTTAAATATTTTCTCACACATATCTTCAATAGGCCCATAGATATTTAGCTATTATTTTTTACAATCATTCTAATCTATTGTAGTGACCTATTATACATGTCACTTTTATCTCAACGACCTTGCTTTAAGTGTATAAGAGGTGTTTGGGTGATTATAGCTTTGGAAGGGAAATATGAAGAGAGGAAGAGGAAGGAAGGGAAATGGAGATACCTGAATAATGACACCTCTTTGCAAAAATGAATTTTCTCTAAGCACATTCCACCATATCTAGGAGCTACTTCAAACCCAAGCAAATTGACTTGGAAAAATATTCTAGACACTCAAGAACTTAAGTCTTACATTGCTCTTTGTTTTCTTATTATAAAATTGCATAGACATTCTTCTTAAAATTTGTTAGATATATTACATCATTTGGTAGCATGTAGTACATTGCACATTTATATTTAGTAGATTAAGGAGTGTAATTTATATTTCTCATAAAGTATGTATCAATGTATGAGAAGAACACGAGTGTCATGTAATAAAGTATGTAACTAGGTAAAGTGTGTAAAGTGTCATGTAAGTCAAAAGCCATATGTATAGGTTTCAAGTAGAGAGACATGAGAGTTTTATCATATGTGAAGGATATGAAAGGATGCATCTCCTAGATTTGTGAGGAGAGCAATAGTCAAAGTATTAAAAAGTCATTTGTAAGATTGTATTATGGATATAAAGCTCCAAATATTGTATCACATAAAATTGTAACATAGATATCATATATTTTTTCAATAATATTGTGAGTTTTATTATTGAAATATTATTATTTCATGAATATGATTGATTCATGTTGATCAAAGAATTGTAATCTTCATTATTGTGATTAATTGAGATCTTGGACATTAGGACCTATGATGTAATCTATCTAAAAATCCATCAGTGGTATCAAAGCTACACTCTTATTAAATTGGGAGTTGAATATTTATGCAGGAAGTTTTAAAAGTTTGCAATGATTTGTTAAAGGGCTACAAGCCTAAATTAATATTTATTTATTGGCTAGAGTCATTATTGAATTTATGAAATATTACAAGGATATGAGAAGACTAAACTTTAGATTATTGAAATATTGATAGAAGAAAGCTAAGGTTAAGGTATCATTAAATCTATTTGAATGTTAGAAGAAAAGTGTGGATGAGAGAAAGGATAGAATCCAAGTTGACAAAATTTGAGAATGAGTGTTATCTAGAATAGTGGAAGCCACTTGAGATACAATCATCAAAAATATGTTGGATGAAGAGTAGAGCATCCAAGGGGATTTGATTACTAGAGTTGTACTCTAGAATAATGAAGAGCCTAATGAAAGACTACAATAGAGAATTGAGAAGAATCATGAGAAAATATAAGAAACATGAAGTGGTGATAAAATTTCTTGAATAAAATTGGTGTAAAAAAGTTGACTAATTGAAGAGGTTCTTTCAAAGCCTGCATGAAAGTCCGTGAAGAACAATAAGCCGACATCAATCATAAAAGTAGCATATAAAGCTATGAAATATAGCAAAGTACCATCACCCATTATAGAGAAATATAAAGCACTGAGAGTGCCAAATTTGAAGCTAAGGTTAATTTTTGCATGGTGAAAGAAAATGATTAATGCACCTAGTGATGTCTAACACATTTCAAATTTTCAACCCTGACATGTCAAATTTCATAACATAGAATCTCAAGAGATAATTTAAGGTATGCATAATATTTTATGGCCACCATAATATTTTACGATGTCTTCCATAGAATCGGTTGACACCATGAATCTGGGAAGGTTGTTTGGCTTTTATGTCCACCATAATATTTTACGATGTCTGCCCTAGAAGTCGCCACACAGTTCTTCGCATAGTCTAACCCTATAACCACCATGCCACAATCATTTTAAATATTTTATGTTTTTAAAAGCACCATGAAAGGGACAAGCATTCAGTTTGGTGAGGCCCGAGATTTGAACCTTGGACCTTTTCTCCCTTATGGTTTTGGTCGAACCAATTGGTCTACACCTCGAACCTAGGTATGCATTACTTTGAAAGTGAATTTATTTTATTTTTTTGGAATTCTACATATTTATTTGGAAAATATGGAGTTATAATATTTCTTAAAAGGAATTTGAAATTTGATTTTATAAAGGTATAACCTTGGAGAAATACAAGTAGGATTTATAAGAGGACACATTATTTAAAATTTGAATTAAAGTTGAAATTGCTTTGGGATATATAAGAAGGATAAATTAATTTGATCAATTTAGAGATAAAAGAGAATAAATAATGATAATTGTTAAAATATATTATGATAAAAATCATTTGTATATCGATTCAGGATCAAGCAGGCATATGATTAGAAATAAAAAAAGGTTTAATATTGTTCAATACAAATATGGAAAACTAGTTGCTATAGCGAATAATAGAACATATAATGTCAAAGGAGTAGTATATGTTTTAATTGATTTATCTTATGTAAAAGGCATAATCAATAATGTTTTGTATATACTTGTATTAACTACTAACCTACTCTCAATATCTCAAATTATGGATCAATATTTAGTGGTTGAGTTCAAAAGTATTGAGAACATAAATAGTATATTTACCCTAGATACATTATCAAATGTAGTCCTACCAACAAGAACATTATAAACCAAAGAACTTTGGCATAAAAGGATAGGACACATAAGTGCATCTTATTTGAATAAAATGAGTAGATATTAAATGAAAATAAGATTACCTAAATTATTTTGGGAATATACAATTTTTCCAAAATCTCTTGTAGAAAAACAACATAGAATACCTTTTGAACTTAGTAAATACAGAGCTTAGGAGCCACTAGAATTAATATATGTAGATTTATGTGGACTAATAAACACTACTAGTCTTGGAGGACATATATTTTCAGCAATTTTCTCATGATTATTCTAAAAAAATATGGGTATACTTTTTAAAACTTAAATCAGAAGCTTTTAGTTGCTTTAAACAATTGAAGAAAGTCATGGAAATGAAAATAGAAAAATTAATCAAGAATCTTCACTCGGATAAAGGTGGTGAATTTATATAGAAAATAATTGAAATAATTTCTAAGATTAAATGATATAAAAATATATCTCACTACAACTTATTCACCTCAACAAAATGGTATAACATAAAGAAGGAATCATTCCATTATGGAAATGATAAGTTGCATGCTAAAAGAAACATGACTTGATCAACAATATTGGGTAAAAGCTGTTAAAATTGGGGTATAAATACAAAACAAATCACCCACAAGAATACTTAAAAATATTACTCCTAAATAAGCATGGTCTAGAAAAAAACCTTTAGTAGAACATCTAAGAATCTTTGGATGTAAAGTATATGTGCATGTTCCAAAACAAAAAAGGATAAAATTAGATGACAAGACTATATATGGGATATTTCTTGGTTATGATGATGATTCAATAGGATATAGAATATTTGATCCAATGACAAATAAAATGTGTGTAAGTAGAGAGAAATATTTTGAAGAAGAAAAAAAATCTTGTTGAAAATCCAAATATCAATACAAGACCTAATCTAGATATTTTATTAGATGAAGAAAATTATTCAAGTGAAGAATCAAAATCAACCGAGTCGACTAAAAAAATAGAATACATAATGTCACCACAATGAAAAATGTAAAATAGCACATAAATACTTTTAGGGATTCAAAGGTAGAATAAATACTAGATCTTACCAGCACAAGACCTCAAAATCATAACATGTCAAGAAGGAATATAGGATTAATGAGTTTAGTAGCAAAAACCACAACTACACAAGTTGCCATAAGACAAGCATAATGGAAAAAAACAATGGAATCAGAATATGTAGCATTAATGAATAATTAAAAATCGGATTTAGTTGATCTACCATAAGGAAAGAAAGTAGTTAGAAGTAAATGGGTTTGCAATATAAAATACAAAGCAAATGGTTCTCTTGAAATATAAGGCATGATTAGTTGCAAAGGGTTATACTCAAATATAGCAAGAATGACTATTGTACAAACAATTTGTGCATTAGTAGCATAAGTTGGATGAAAACTTCATTAGATGGATGTTAAGAGCGCATTTCGTAATGATGATATTGAATAAGAGGTATATATGACTTAGCTAGAAGTTTTTGTTATAACAAAAAGTTTGTAAATTAAAAAATCATTATATGGATTAAAACCAATACTAAGAGCATTATATATTAAGATTAATGATCATCTGCTATAACATAATTTCAAAAGGAATGCATTAGATTTAAATATTTATATAAAAAAGGTTAGGTCAAAAAGAATAATTCTTGTAGTATATTTTGATGATATAATAATCATAGGAAGCTTAAATATTATGATAGATGAAATTAAAAAGGATCTAGAAAAGGATTTTTAAATTATAGATCTAGGATTGCTAGACTATTATCTTGGTTTAGAAATATGTCAAAGAGATAGCATCACAGTAACACAAACAAAGTATGCAAAACTATTACTTGGAAAATATAGAATGGAAAATTGTAAACCTAAAGACACTCCTATGGTTCAAGGACTATAAATATCTAGATATGATAAGACATCACTAGTCTTTGCTACTAGGTAATGACATATATTTGGAAGTCTTCTATATTTAACAAATACCAAACCTGATATTTTTTTTGCTATAAATTATCTCTTTAGGTTTATGCAAGAACCTAGATAAAGTCATTGGAAATATACAAGTATGATATTGCAATATATCAATAAAAATATAGAATATAGATTAAAATACAAAAGAAATAATAATACTTACTTATAGGGATATTTAGATTCTAAATATGTTGGATGTGTATATGATAGAAAATTAACATCAATATATATTTTTTTATCTTGGGTTAGGACATATTTATTGGTATAGTAAGAAATAACATGTAGTGTCTCTTTCATTGATAGAAGCAAAATATCATGCAACAAGAGATGTCGTATGTGAACCACTCTAGCTACAATATATTTTGTTAGATATGGGAATCAAAAGGGCTCCTACAATAAAAATTATGATAATCAAGTTCTCAAATTAATCAAAAATCCTATGATTCATGAAAGAACAAAACATATTGAAGCTCAATATCACTTATTAGAAATCATGTTTAGGATCATCATATATAGATAAAATGTGTTCCCATTAAAGAATAATTGTAACTATTTCTACAAAAACTCTTGGATGAAACAAGTACAAGATATTTTAGTCATCTATGTACATCAAAAGATCATCATACCAATTAATGTAATATAGGAGGGTGTTAGAGATATTACATTATTTTTTAGCATGTAGTACATTTCATATTTGTATTTATTATATTAGGTATTGTGTGTCAATGTGTGAGAAGTATACAAGTATCATGTAATAAAGTATGCACATGTATAAAGTGTGTGTTATGTCATATAAGTCAATCAAAATTTATATGTATATGTGTCATGTAGATAGACTTGAGAGTTGTTTGATATGTGAGGGATAGAAAAGGATGCATATCTTGGATATGTAAGAAGAGAAATAGTGAAAGTATTGAAAGGTAATTTATAAGATTATATTATAGACACAAATCTTCATGCATTATGTCAAAGAAGTTGTAACAAAGATCTTTCATATTTGTTCAATAATATTATGATTTTTATTACTAAAATGTTATTCTTCATGAATGTTATTAATTAATATTTATCAAATAATTGTTTGCTTTATTATTGTGATTAATTAAGATTCTAGATATTGGTCCTTCTTATTTAATCTAGCTAAAAATCCATAAAAATTTGTGGAACATTGTACAACATTTTAGACCTTTTGAGATATATATGGTTGTGTAGCTTCTTGACAAAAATATTTAAACCAAAAACTTATTTTCCTTGTATTATAACTACATTTTCCTTTATATTGATGACCATCACTAATATTTATAGTAATTCTATGTGTCCTTTTCTAAACTAGCACACTTTCCAAAAATCTACACCTTGTTTTATTGGCTCACTTGTGTGCTTTAATTTTTGCATGACCAATAGATTTTTTCTAGTAGGATATTTCTTTCTTGAACGCCTTGTGTTTTATTTAATTATCAAGGTACAAAGGTGTCATGCTAAAGAACTAGTATTAAATAACACAAGCTTATACTGAGAGGGGGGGTGAACAGTATAAGATCACTTTTTACTTTTTATTCTGAAGAACACAAGCTTATACTGAGAGGGGGAGGTGAACAGTATAAGACCACTTTTTACTTTTTCTTCCAATTCAATATTATGTTGTGTAAAGATAGCAGTATCAATAGCAGTAATCAAAGCAATGCACAAAAACCATATATAATAGAGACACCACAATTTACGTGGTTCACCCAATGTGGGATACTCCATGGAGAAAATATTTTACTAAAAATTTCTCAATAATTATCTTTGGGAATCACTCCCAATTACAATGTCTACGAATCTCTATCAAAAGGAGATGTTGATCCCCTAATATCAAGTTCATGGATCTCTTCCATAGGATAACTCTTTACCCTTTTGCTCTGGCTATGTGATCTTCTAGAAGACTTTGTCTCTCTATTGCACTAAATGGTGGACCTCTATCCACTTGAAAACTCCTCACTCAAATTTATCTTCAACTGTGCTAGCTGCTAGATATTTATCCACTAAGACTTTATCCTCTATACTCTGTCACCTCCAAAGCTTTATCAATAGGCTCACTAAGAACCTGCTCATTAGGCTCACACAGAACCTACTTAACAAGCTCACACAAAACTTGTCCAATGTTGAATAACAAGCTCACACAAAACCTATTCAATGTTGAATAACAAGCTCACACAGAACATGTCTAATGCTGAATAACAAGCTCACACATAACTTGTCCAATGTTGAATAAAAATCTCACACAGAACCTATCCAATGTTGAATAACAAGCCCACATAGAACTTGTCCAAGTCTGAATAACAATCTCACACAGAACCTATCCAAATCTTGTCCAACAATTTCACTAAGAACTTGTCCAAATATGCTCTAGCAAGCTCACCAAGAACTTGCCCAAATCTGCTCTAGCAAGCTCACCAAGAACTTGCCCAAATCTACTCTACCAAGCTCACCAAGAACTTGCCCAAAACTGTCCATAAATTTGTCCCAACATTATCCTTAGTTCTATCCCAACATTTTCCTCAATTCTATCCCAAAGGCCTTCTCAAAGACTCAATCAATCATGCTCAAGTAGTACTCAAAAATGAACTCAACAATGAATGGAAATATCAACTCAAATAAACTTCATATAAGCATAAATAGAAGTGTTAGAAACTCAATATGTTATAATCTCACTCTCAACCCAAATCAATCTCAACTCAACTCAAATCAATCTCAACTCAACTCAAGTCTTATAGAACCATAAAGAGAATTTTTAGAGACTCAATATGTTCTAATCTCACTCTCAACCCAAATAAATCTCAACTCAACTCAAATCAACCTCAACTCAACCAATCATCACAAGGGACAACTCCTTATCATAAAACCCTAGTCCAATTATGTATCAATCAACTCAAATATTTCCAACAATGCTCAACCACAAATATCACATAACAATGATACTCATGTTATTTTCTAACTCAATTTATTTTACAACCAATGGGCTTAAACAACTATGCTTATCAAACAAGGTTTAGACACAACTCTCAATTCAGAAAACCTTAAAGCATTCAACCAAACACTTTCAAAAAGGAAACCACAAACAATCCTTTTCCCTCCAACGATATTTCAAAAATAAACCACCATAAATAATCAATAGGAGAATGTGCCCATACCTTTTATGAAGATGAAAAACATCTTTGTAAATCTTCCACAATCACAAAATTATTTTGCCAATCTTCACAAGGGTGTGTAGATCATCAAATAATCAACATTACTCCACTTTTCAATAATCATCACCAAGGCCTTTAATTGCACAACTTCCTTATCTCTCCTAAAACCACTTGTACCATAAAATAAAATAAATCAAAACATTGCATAAAATTTTCACTCCCAAAACCATTTATACCATAAAATAAAATAAATCACAATATTGCATACCTTGTCACCTCATGAAAGAATTAATCCTCTTGAAAAAAAAGAATAAGGCAAACTTCACTTTTGGAACCCATTTACAAAATTAGAAAAATCCCTCTACACACACCTCATTTCTCCTTATAAATAAGTTAGTAAAATAGCCCTCGAAATAATATTTCCAACAATATATAATATGCCCCCTTTCCAAAATAAATTGAAACCTTTACATATATATATATATATATATATATATATATATATATATATGCCAACCTCCATTAATTGCACATAGGTCGGCCCTCCATTAATTTAAACTTAAACTTTAAAATTTAATATCTTCATTACTGAAGGTCCTTTTTCGATGAAACAAAATTCCACCTTGGATTTTAATAAAAGACCTTTCCACATAAGCCCACCATGGTTTTAAATAAAACCTTTTATTTTTATTTCCTTGATTTTCATAAAAACCCTATAAATAGCCATGCTTTCCAAAATATCATAAATGCTTATTTATGAAATATTTTGGCCACCAAAACCAAATGTGATCCATGTGACATCAATGAAAACATAAAATGCCTCAAATTACCTCAAATATCCAAAAATATCCCCCTTTGTCCTTGATGGCAACACCTCTAATGCAAACACCACAATCACTATAAAAACCATCTCTGAGAATCAAAGATGCTCCCCCTGACTCAATACTCTCTATGGAGGCTGCTCCCCCTAACTCAATACTCTCTTTGGAGGCTGATATCCCTAACTCAATGCTCTCTTTGGAGGCTGCTCCCCCTAACTTGATGATCTCCCCCTTACTCAAATCTATCCCCCTTTGACATCAATGGCAAAAGGGAAACCTATGGGGCTAAAAGATACGACTCTTAAGCATAGCCCCCTCACCACCTTCTATCTTGAGGTGATTAATTTTGGTGTGGGAGTACCTTTACTCCCATATTACATTGATTATTTCCTCTATAAACTTCCTTTCATGTTTTTCTGATATCCTTCTCTTGATGAATTACTTGATCTTCTTGTCTTGAACCTGCTTGACCTTCTTGACTTGAACCTATTTGGAATTGAGTTCTACACCATCTTGCAATATGCCCAAAGTTATTGCAATTAAAACACTTTATATTGTAGCCTTTGTATGGTTCCCATGTCCTGAATTCTTTCTTGAAGTAATTTCCATATCCATTCCTTTCCTGAACCCTATATTGTGAAGCTTTATTTTCATGACCATTATTACCATGACTTCTGAATTGTGTAGCTCTAAAACCAAAACCATGTTGCTCATTTCATTTGCACTGAAAAGCTTTATGACCAATCCTATTACATGAGAAGAAATGTCCTTGAAAACCATACCTTATTCCTTTGAAGTTTCTTCTAGAAAAATCAAACTTCTTTGATCCATGGATCCTACAATGTATAGCCCTGTGTCCAAATCCATTACAAGAAAAACAATGTCCTTGAAAAGCCCTTTGTTCATGCCTTGGTTCTTCATACCTTTCTTGATCATTAATCTTATGATCATCTTCAACTTGTGCATTGCATCCTTGAATCTTCTTTGTAGCATTTAAAACCTCTTCCTTAGTTTCTTCCTTGCCTTTCTCTTCAATAATTTATTTTCCCTTTGAACTTGATTCACCTATCTCAAAACAAGAACTAAACTGAATATTTGGAGCCATAGGAACTTTGGAACTTTTCTCACAAATCTTAGGTGCTTCTTTGCTTTCATATTTTAGAACTTCCTTTTATTTTGAGTGTGATTCCCCAAACCTGAAATATGAAACCTTAGTGCTTTGGAATTTCCCTCTTATTTTTCTTCATTTGTGTTAAGTAGCAAATTGGCACACATCTCTATAGCCTATGAAATACAAGTATCCATTTTTGCTACTTATTTTTCTTTGAGACCTGGTTCTTCATTATATATTTCTGAAATTCAACCTCCTGATACAAATATAGGACCTTGTGTACTTATTTTTTATTTCCCTTCTTCATAACCAAGCCTTGTATTTATAAATGGATCTCGTTGTAAATCCAAAAAATTATCTAGTGTTTTTGAATTTATTTGAAATCATGCTAACTCATTTATGTAGGTTCCCAAACTTTTCTAATCTTATTCTTCTAACCGATCACATATTTCTTTCCTCTCCTTTAGTTTCTAGAAAATATTGATGCCAAACTCTTTTGATTCCTGAAGCTCTTTTTCAAAATCTTGAATGTGTTGATTAAGCATCATATTGACTTTTTCATTTTCTTGAACCTTATTTTCAAGCCTTTTGATTTTCTTTTTCAACCTCCTGATTTTATTTTCTTGTTTTGTGGAATTCTCTTCTTCATCATCACTGCTACTAGAATTGTCACTAGAACTGTTGCTTTCTTCTTCAAATAAAATTTCCTTGTTGCAATTGTTGTAGTATGTGCAATCATCATCTATATGCCCAAAATATCTGCATATGAAGCATTTTAGTATTCTTAGACATTTCTTGTACCTATCTGCTTTCGCAATGGCTGTGGCAAGCTCTTCATGTCTTTCTTCAATAGATTTATCTTCTTCTTTAACTTCAATACCTAGGAATAGATGTTCTTGTTTTTCTTCATTTATTCCAAATAATGTACATTCTTCTTCATCTGACTGATCTTTATCACTGTAATCTGAATTATCACTTGCTTATACAATGTAGTAAGATTTCTTTTCCAACTTTACCTTGGAATCTCCTTCATAAGTATTCAACTTGGTCCACATATCATTAGCTGAAGTACATACCATGACCTTTACATCACATAGCCCACTCAAAATACAATTCATTGCTCTTGCATTTATCTCAACCAAATTTTTGGTAGTATTATCTTCCTCAGGATCACCTTCAACCTTATACTCTTTTTCAACCATATGCCATACCTCATATCCTTGTGACATCAAGTAGTTCTTCATTATCATGATCCAGAAAGCATAATTGTTACCATCAAACAATGGAGCCTTATTTGAAGATAATCCTTTCTGTGAAGCCATCTGTGTTCTTTGTATAATATGCTCTCAAGATTTTATCCTTTCTGAAGGAACCTGCTCTAATACCAATTGAAGAACACAAGCTTATACTGACAGGGGGGGTGAATAGTATAAGACCACTTTTTACTTTTTCTTCTGAATAACACAAGCTTATACTGAGAGGGAGGGGGTGAATAGTATTTATTATATTAGGTATTGTGTGTCAATGTGTGAGAAGTATACAAGTATCATGTAATAAAGTATGGACGTGTATAAAGTGTGTGTTATGACATATAAGTCAGTCAAAATTTATATGTATATGTGTCATGTAGATAGACATGAGATTTGTTTAATATGTGAGGGATAGAAAAGGATGCATATATTGGATATGTAAGAAGAGAAATAGTCAAAGTATTGAAAGGTAATTTGTAAGATTATATTATAGACACAAATCTTCATGCATTATGTCAAAGAAGTTGTAACAAAGATCTTTCATATTTGTTCAATAATATTATGATTTTTATTACTAAAATGTTATTCTTCATGAATGTGATTAATTAATATTGATCAAATAATTGTTCGCTTTATTATTGTGATTAATTAATATTCTAGATATTGGTCCTTCTGATTTAATCTAGCTAAAAATCCATAAAAAATTGTGGAACATTGTACAACACTTTAGACCTTTTGAGATATATATGGTTGTGTAGCTTCTTGACAAAAATATTTAAACCAAAAACTTATTTTCCTTGTATTAGAACTACATTTTCCTTTATATTGATGACCATCACTAATATTTATAGTAATTCTAGGTGTCCCTTTCTAAACTAGCACAATTTCAAAAAATCTACACCTTTTTTGACTGGCTCACTTGTGTGCTTTAATTTTTGCACAAACAGTAGTTTTTTTCTAGTAGGATATTTCTTTCTTGAACACCTTGTGTTTTCTTTAATTATCAAGGTACAAAGGTTTCATGCTAAATACCTAGTATTGAAGAACACAAGATTATACTGAGAAAGGGGGTGAACAATATAATACCACTTTTTACTTTTTCTTATGAAGAACACAAGATTATACTAAGAGGGGGAGGTGAACAGTATAAGACCACTTTTTACTTTTTCTTCCAATTCAATATTATGTTGTGTAAAGATAGCAATATCAATAGGAGAAATCAAAGCAATGCACAAAAACCATACAATAGAGACACCACAATTTACGTGGTTCACCCAATGTGGGCTACTCCATGAAGAAAATATTTTACTAAAACTTTCTCAACCAATATCTTTGGGAATCACTCCAAATTACAATGTTTATGGATCTCTGTCCAAAGGAGATGTTGATCCCCTAATATCAATTTCATGGATCTATTCCATAGGAGAACTCTTTCCCCTTCTGCTCTGGCTATGTGATTTTCTAGAAGACTTTGTCTCTCTGCTGCACTAACTGGTGGACCTCTATCCACTTGAAGACTCCTCACTCAGATCTATCTACAACTGTGTTGGTTGTTGGATATCTATCCACTAAGACTCTATCCTCTGTACTATGTCACCTCCAAAGCTCTGTCAATAAGCTCACTAAGAACCTGCTCAATAGGCTCACACAAAACCTACTTACCAAGCTCACATAGAACATGTCCAATGTTGAATAACAAGCTCACATAGAACCTTTCCAATGCTGAATAACAAGCTCACACAGAACCTGTCCAATGCTGAATAACAAGATCACACAAAACTTATCCAATATTGAATAAAAATCTCACACAGAACCTATCCAATGTTGAATAACATGCTCACACAGAACTTGTCCAATGCTGAATAACAAGCTCACACAAAACTTGTCCAAATCTGATCCAACAAGCTCACTAAGAACTTATCCAAATCTGCTCTAGAAAGCTCACCAAGAACTTGCCCAAATCTGCTCTAACAAGCTCACAAACAACTTGCCCAATTCTGATCTAGTAAGCTCACCAATAACTTGCCCAAAACTGTCCACAAATTTGTCCCAACACTATCCTCAATTATGTCCCAACACTATCCTCAATTATGTCCCAGAGGCCTTCTCAAAGGCTCAATCAATCATGCTCAAGTAGTACTCAAAAATGAACTCAAAAATGAATGGCAATTTCAACTCAAATCAACTTCATAGAAGCATAAAGAGAATTTTTAGAGACTCAATATGTTCTAATCTCACTCTCAACCCAAATCAATCTCAACTCAACTCAAATCAATCTCAAATCAACTCAAGTCTTATATAACCATAAAGAGAATTGTTAGAGACTCAATATGTTCTAATCTCACTCTCAACCCAAATCAATCTCAACTCAACTCAAAACAACCTCAACTCAACCAATCATCGCAAGGGACAACTCATTCTCATAAAACCCTAGTGCAAGTATGTATCAATCAACTCAAATGTTTCCAACAATTCTCAACCACAAATCTCACATAACAATGATACTCATGTTCTTTTTCAACTCAAATTCTTTCACAACCAATGGGCTTCAACAACTATGCTTATCAAACAAGGTTTAGACACAACTCTAAATTCAGAAAACCTTAAAGCATTCAACCAAACACTTTCAAAAATGAAACCACAAACAATCCTTTTCCCTCCAATGATATTTCAGAAATCAACCACCATAAACAATCAATAGGATAATGTGCCCATACCTTTTATGAAGATGAAAAAACCTCTTTGTAAATCTGCCACAATCACATAAATCTTTTGCCAATATTCAAAAGGGTTATTATATCACAAAATAATCAACATTACTCCACTTTTCAATAATCATCACCAAGGCCTTTAATTGCACAACTTCCTTATCTCTCCTAAAACCACTTGTACCATAAAATAAAATAAATCAAAACATTGCATAACCTTTTCAATCCCAAAACCACTTATACCATAAAATAAAATAAATCACAATATTGCACACCTTTTCACCTCATGAAAGAATTAATCCTCTTGAAAAAAAAGAACAAGGCAAACTTCACTTTTGTAACCCTTTTGAAAAATCAAAAATATCTCTTTACATGTGCCTTATTTCTCCTTCTAAATAAGTTATTCAAATATCCCTCGAAATAAGCTTTCCAACAATATATAATATGCCCCCTTTCCAAAATAAATTGAAACCTTTACATATATATATGCCAACCTCCATTAATTGCACATAGGTCGGCCCTCCATTAATTTAAACTTAAACTTTAAACTTTAATATCTTCATCACCGGAGGTCCTTTTTCGATGAAACCAAATTCCACCTTGGATTTTAAGAAAATCCCTTTCCACATAAGCCCACCATAGTTTTAAATAAAACCTTTTATTTTTTCTGCCTTGGTTTTCATAAAAACCCTGTAAATAGCCATGCTTTCCAGAATATCATAAATGCTTATTTATGAAATATTTTGACCACAAAAACCAAATGTGATCCATGTGACATCAATGACAACATAAAATACCTCAAATTTCCAACAAGTATGTTCTTTTTGAGCATGTATGTCATCTATTTCCTAACAAGGTTTAGCTCATAATTTTTTAGTGATTGAGGTTCTTATAGCTTCATCTTGCCTTTCTTCTTCATGATTAGTATCTACTAGTCTCTTGATTAGTCAAGGTATTTTCAATTGTTTGCAATACTTGGTAGACTATACTCTAGGTTTTTAGAGTTGGATATCTAATTGAGCTGATCTTAGCATTAATTGCTTTCAATTGAAAGGTTTTTTTATATGAAGGGTCTTTATATCTTGTATACATCTTCTAGAGTTTTGATTATATTGCAATTAGATCATTAAAAATTCCAAATAATTGAGCTTCTCCAATAGGTTCTTACCATTGATTAAATTATTTTTTATTGTTGGTAATTGGTTTAGTTTAGGCCTAGATTTGATAAGTAGTACAAAGCTAATTTTTCTCATCTCAAATGCCTAGAAAGCCAATATTTGTGGCTTCTTTTATTGGATCCATCATCTCCTCTATTTTTATCTACATATAATTAATTATTGTCCACACATATTGCACTAGTTGTTAATATTCTATTAATTTATGGATAATATGCATTGTTCCATTCTAATCTCTACTTGTAACAATTGTTAGTGGTGTATAAAATATATTTTTTTGTAATTTTGATAATATAATTTGTTTATTATATTTCATAATCCATATTAGCTTGAGATTCCATGAGGTTTTATCATGTAGCTTCTATGACTTGTATGTTGAAGATCAAATAGTTGACAACTAGATATGCTTCTAGGGATTTTTGAAGGATTTCACTTAAACTTTCTCTTTTGAGTTGTATTAATGTTTTTCAATAGAAACAATAATATTTTCCTTTATTATTTTCTTGATCCAATTCTTATTGTAGACTCTGCATCTCCTCATATAGAACTTGAATCATGTTCTTTTCTCACAATTGATTTGAAGTCAAATATGCCATGAGAACCTACCTCAACTTCTTGACTTCAGTTTGTAAGGACTTAATTTCATTCTACTATTCTTTTATCATTCATTCCATTCATTTTATTTTCTCCTTAATCTTGTCATAATTTCCTCTTATTTTTCTTCTTCAATATACATTGTCCTAACTTGAGTTTGTGTACTATGGATAATATCCTCCATTGGGATCCTAACAATGTCTACTTCTTATAGTACCATATCATAATTGACTAACATCATTTCAGATTCAAGCTTGTGTACTTTTGGAATGATGATTTTTCTCACCTTCTTTTTGGTAATTATGTCAACCATGATCATTAGTCTTGATGGCACCCTCTTCTTTTCTTTTTTTGGTGGCCTTTCTTCTCACCATTTCTAAGAATTTTGATCCATGTGTTTGAACTAATTGAGGATAGCCACAATTAGATGATTAGAAGGTGGTGATGCAGTGAATATGGATTTGAGAATGGGAGATAGATATGAAAGGATTTTTTAATGATGGAATGATACTCATGAGAGTTTGTAACTATGAGATGGATGTGGTGGGAGGTGGATTGGATGTTGGTTCTTATTGGGTATTTTATTGTGGAGGAGAATGGTGTGGTAAAAGAGAAGAGAAGGGTATAACAATAGGAATAGATAGAGTATAAGTAGTAGTAGATAACTGAGAAAACATATATATTCCTTATACTTGGAGTTTCTCTTGAGTTAGTGTGATTATTTTTGTGTTGCTAGGATAGTAATCTAGGTCTTGTTTTTATTTGCTCTCTTCTCTTGATGATTCAAAGGGGATATTTTTATTTTTTTATTTTATATTCTTTCAATGGATCAATGGATTTTATGGATCATAATAGTATGGTTCAAGGTATAAAACCTCTCCTTTATCTAGGTTGATAGTACTAACTTTAGGTATCACTTGGTATTACCCTTGTGTTTACTACAGATATTCTATCAAGCTATTTTTTGCTTCACCACTACTTTCTATAACTGAGACTACTCTTTGCATGGTTTCATCATCTACTACGTGTTCTATATGAGTTAGGGGATTGTAATATACTAACACAAAGTGATTAGTGGCCTTCTTATTGGACTTAATGGTACTATTTCCTAGGGCTAGTCCACATGGTCTTCACCCTACTTATGGGAGATCAAGTATTCCTAGTGATGTTTTCACTAAGCCTCCTCTAGTATAGCCCATATTTGTAATTATTTTATCTCATATTATATAAATCACTTGTTTTAACTCATCTAATGTGAATGGAGGATCCTCTTGATTCCAGTCTAGGCTTACTTCTAGAGGCCACTATTCTTCTAGACTTGTTGATTTTGAGCCTTTAACTAGTTTTTCCTCATAATTGCTACTTGTTATTCAACAATATCTTCCCTAGAATATACTTGTTAATTATGCTCCTTATCTTCTTCAAAATATTCCTCTTCATATTCTTCTTCTTCATCACTTCCCCTTAATATAGGTTGAGTTTGTTCTTTAAATTTCCAAGTATTTGCATTTGCATTGTATCTTTTCAAAAATAACTTATCTATGGAAAGCTCACATCCTAAGTTATATAGGTTTTTTTTGCATCTATACATTGACCATTATATTATTTTTATACATGCCAACTTAGCTTCTTCCATTACCTTTATTAGTCCTTGACAAAAAATTCTAGTCTTTGTGTATCATTGGGTTGAATAAATTCACTATGTCATAGAAACATTTCCAAGGAGGCAATTCTTACATCTTGCTTATGTTCCAATTGACTTATTTCTCCTCTAGATTATTAAAAAATATTTCTATCTCAGGTCGACCAACATAATTAAAAGTAAGGGATTGGATCTATTTACAATTGTCATTTAGCTTTAAATTTTTCCTCTAGGTCATACTTCCACTTATGCAGTATTGTGTGTAGTTTGAAAAGCTCAAGATTGGCTTTTAGAATTATGTCTTTTCATTTTCCTATTAGAATAATTGGCTCACAACTAAATGGCACTTCATAAGTACCAACTTTATTTATGTCTATGCCATAAGTTGTATTTGCTTCATCAACTTTTCAACAAAATTCCATGCCAAACATCTAGTCCATTACATTGTAAGGGAGTAGGAAGGATTTTTTGACAAAGCCATACACCCTTATCATAGTTTCTTCAAGAAATACTAGCCTCTATGATCCTACTAGGGGTATAAAACTTTTTCTCTACTTCTTGAGACATTCTAGGTATTTCTCCATATATGAGTTTCAATATTGAACCTAAGAACTACATGTTAAATTCATAGTAGGATTTGGAGGCCCTAATGATGTGTGTCTAGTCCACTAATTATAGGTAGCCTCCATGCTAGTTGTGCTTTTTTATCACTATCCATGGCGTACTATCTATTGTGTAGTGTAACAATACCCAAGCTAAATGTGATGGGTATTTGAATACTTCATACTTTGAAATTTTCAATTCTATCAATTGCTCATGCATTCTTGTGCACAAAAATTAGGTCCAATCAAAGAGAAGAAAAATTTCCAATGGATTAGGGTGGGTAATTGTAGATACCTAAAACATGTCATTATGAGGAGACTACCTAAATGAACTTCTATTAGACCACATAACCCACCTTGGGCTGCTTCAGGGCTAAAACTGTGGTTTTCACCACTTACATGAGCACAATTCCCCATAAAACCATGGTCACCTCTACTAAATATGACCTCCAAACTACGGTCATATCGACCCAAGAAAATTACCAAAAATCAAGTTTAAAAATAAAAAAGTTACATAATTGGCAGTCAAAATTACCAGTTAACCCTATGTGTGATCTCACACTGACATTAAGCACTTTGCATAGGCTAAATTAGAAAAAAATACATGCCATTATCAATTGCATGATATTTCAGACATAGGCATCTACTTTTCTAAATGTCAACTACCTCTTTGATTTTTCATGCAGGGTGATTTTGCCATTCTTAGCTTCCATATGAGAAGTCTATAAATTGGCACTCACCCCTTAGTTGAAAGTATTTGTGAGCTTTGAATTTGTGCAATGAAGTGCTATTGAATTAAATCTCCAATTCCTAAGCAATGAAGTGCTACCTATTTTGGATCATCCAAGCCCTCTCGCTACAAATAACATGCTATCAAATTCTTGCAATGGATTGAAAGCCTTGCTCTTATCTTGTGTATAATCGAACATCTATATTTTAGATCAGATATGATCTATCAAGTCACTCTTCCAATGTAATAATCCATCAATAACACACCCATTGTTTCTCGGATGCTACCCGAAACTAGTTTTAGAAAAATATAGTCCTGTGACAATGGCCATATAACCTCGATATGACCCGTAGATAATGTCATCTCACCCTAAGATGGTCTCGACCAGAGATCTGGTTCACTAATTTTTCTTTTAGAATAACTTAGATCTGTATTTTTTCTATTTCTACCTTTAGATAGATTTCATATTATACATGTTTTAGTCTTGTTTTATCTTCATTTATTGCATTCATATCTATTAATACGAGCTCAATTTCAATGGGCTCTTCATGTAATTTTGATACATTTCTAGTTTCTTTGTGTGTAGACTATAGGATTCAATAGATTATAAAGGAGAACCAAATTCATACCACTCTAATTACAATATTCATGAAAAATCTAGCCCCAAATGGTTTGTGTTAGCAAGAAGACCATTCAGTGCATAACGATGATTCAGAGAGGATTAAAACCCTCCTATTTATATTGATTGTATCACATTTATGAAATCCCTCAAGGGGATGTGATTGTAATATGTTTTGATAAATATAAATTATCATTAGTAAAAAGGACCCAACTCATCCATTCTTACTATTTTTATTATCATGTTTTGATTATGTGCATTATTCATTATTGCTTTTACATATTTATTTTCTTCATTGGTGCATGGTTTTTGAGCTCTTAGATGGTGATCACGGTGGGATGTAGTCCCTTTTTAAGATTTTTAATTGATTACTGATAAGTTTTTGCCATTTACAGGTACTCCTACACAACCATCTCAAGTCGATACAACCCCTATACTTCAACCATATTAAGGTAGGACGGTCCTTGAAGCAGAAGCAAAGCAGTAGCAAAAATGGGATATCTACATCAAACTTAGGCTTTCAAAGTAAGTTTATCTATATTTCTCTATCCTATTTTTTGTAAAGAAAGATAAATTATTTTGTGTTTAATAAATAAAATTAAGAAAAAAATCATTTACAGTAAAAATTGCTTAAGCTCTTTAGATTCAAGTCAATCTGATAGTGGCTGTCTCAAGTCCCAATGACCTCTATCTAGGGTTGTCTTGTTGTTACCATTGCACAACCTACCCCAATTGGGGACCTACTTGAAACTTTATGTTTTGATAAAATTTTAAATTTTGATTTAAATTTTCTTTCACCCATATTTTACTATTGCTTTGCATTGAATGTTTTATAAAATATTGAGCTTCAATTACATAGGTTTTATTTGAACGATTTCAATGAGAAAACTTGTATTCTCCATTAGTTTCATTTTTTCCACCAAGGTCATTCAAAAATTTTGAATGTCTAGATTCATTGAATGATTTTGGAAACCCTAGTATTCCAAGGTAATTAGATTCCATTCCATGCATTCAATAATTAACTCCAAATTCAATGGAAATTATTGTCAAGCTATGAAAATCAATGTCGGATAATCAAATTTCATTTTCAGACATATGATAATTATTGTCAAGCACATTTGAATCAATTCTGATCAATCAGTAATTACTTTCAAGTGATTGTAATCCATTTTAGGGCAATAATATTAATTTTTGGACAATTATAATTGTTTCTAGCCAATCAAAGATTGATGAGACTTATTTTCGGACATAAAAAAAATTATTTCCAGGCAACCAAAGATCAATTCTGATTCATTGAGAATTACTTTCAGGTAGTTGTAATTCATTTTTGTCTTAACTAATTAATTGTAGATTCATGAAAATTATTCCCATACAATCAAATATAGATGAGATTTATTTCCAGATGATTGGAGATCACTTTTCGATACATGGAATTCATCTCTGAAAAATGCAATCTTGTTTCCAAACTATCATAAATTTATTTTTGGGCAATATGTTTGTATTTCAAGCATTGCAAATTTATTTTCAAATAATAAATAAATTAATCTAGATTCTTAGATGTTAATGTTTGGCCAATTAAATTTACGTATGGAAAAAAGTTAATTCAAGGCCATAAGAATGCAATTCTATGGATTCAAGAATCATTTTGAGACTTTGAATATTATTTCTAGACATTGAAAATTATTTCTAGGTACGTAGATTACATTTTCGGGTAAGTCTTGAAGAATATGGTGATTTCATCAACCTCCAATATTATCAACCAGTTAAAGAGTCTGTTTGGCATCATTAGTGCAGTTGTTGATTTACGTGATTCTCTAAATATTTTGTTTTATAGCTAGCAGTTCCAGGGGCACGAGGAGTCGAAGGCAAAATCTAAAGTTGATGGCAAGGAGGAACTGCTTGGCCTCTTGGATGTCCATTGTGGGATGTTTTTTTACTATATTCTACTATTTTTTGTATGGTCACAAGTGACCCTATGCGGCACTTGCATGATAAGTTTTTCTCATTATTTTTTTTGTTTTGAGTCTTTCTTTTCTGATAGCTACAATATTAGGCTTCCATAGTTTATTTTGGTTGTCTTCAGATGAAATAGTAGGGCTTGGCCCTTGTTTTTGTCAGATTAAACTTGTAGGGCTTGGCCCTTGTCCATTTGGTCGATGGACCCTATTTTGTAAAATGGTTTTGGGTCAACCAATTAAAACCCGATGTTAATTATAATAATCTCTTACTTACCAAAAAAAACATTTTTGGGCAAGTAGAAATCATCTTGAAACCGTTAAAAAAATTTAGAGCCATTCATAGGGCATTGAGATTCAAAATATTCGAAGTCGAAATGTGTAAAGTTTATATGCAATATAAAAACCTTAGATTTTTCTATGTATAGAGACAGTCTAAAATAATGGACCCTATCGGGGTGCGTAGTGGTGCAAAATGTCAGATGCATGCCAAAAAAAAGTAATTTTAAATTTTTTCTAAGTATTGGTCTTCCTAGAAATAATGTACCATTCCAGAGTGTGGGGAGGTATAGAATGTCCGACGAACTTACCGGAGACTATGTTCAATCTCTCAAAAAAATTGGCTAAGTATTTGTCCGATAAAAAATAATGTACACCACCAGAGTGCGGGGTGGTGAAAAATATCCAGCACACACCACAAATTAAATTTAAAAAATTTCCAAGTGTAAATATGACCAAAAATATTTTACCATACCACAACCTAAAGAGATATTAAAAATTTGTCAGCTTGTTAGATCAAAAATTGATGAGGGTAATTTGATGTGGCAATTAAAATTAACATTCAAAAATTAAAAATGCATCTAGCACTCCAAAGTGAAGGCAATAAACCAATCCATTATAGAAATAAATTTGGCAATTAAATATTGTACCCGAAAAATCAAAATCAAATCCTACAATTAGAAATGAATCTTGGGACATTAAAAATTTTACCTAACACTTCAATTAGACAAGAGATAAATTCAAAATTTGAAAATTGGAGGTCCGAGGTGTAGACCAATTGGTTCATTCAAACCCCATAAGGGGGCGGAGGTCCAAGGTTCAAATATCGGGCCTCATCGGACTGAATGCTTGTCCCTTTCCTGATGCTTTCAGTGGCATAAAAGGTTTAAAATGATTTTGGCATGGTGGTTATAGCACAGAATACTGTGGTGGCCATAAAAGCTGGATAGCCTACCCAGATTCATGGCGGCTACCGATTCCACCATGTAAATTCAAAAAAAAAAAACAATTGAAAATTGTATCCAGTAAATTGAAGTCAAACTCAATAATTGGAAGTGAGTATTCATATATCAAACATGAAATCCAACACATAAAATATTGCTAAGGCAATTAAAATAAAATATGGCTATTAAAGGTTAAATTTAGATATTGTAAATTATATTCGACATTTGGAAATTTAAGCTTAGATATTGAAGGCTTTTATTCAACACTCACGAAAATTAGAACCCGACAATTGAAAGATATTGAGATTGATGTTATAAAGATGAATGATGTTATAATGGAGAAAAACATGATTTAAATCAGGAAAATGTATTACCGCAACATTGAAAATCCTTTCAAAATGAAAATAAAATAAAGATAAATAAATGAAAGAATTAAATGTGTGATATTTATTTTACAAAGTTAGTTAAAATAGTTTTCTCCTTTTTTCATAATTTATAGGCAACAGAATGAGAAGATGAAAGCCAAGAGAGATCATGAAAAATATAGTGAACCCAAACTAGATTAAAGTGCCCTTAAATGCATGACAACTCATCAAGATACATTCAATGAACCTGGATAGAATTCTATAAAAAGTTTGGTGCGTAACACGTAGATTAGCCCAATAATTGAAGATTGACAGCTAGGCCAAATGAATAATTGCAAAGATCAATGGCAAAAATTGAAAATGTATATCAAGAAGAAGTACAAAGTGACATGTCATCTACAAACAACTCATCCTTATAGTTGTAAATCACTGGAAATACATTTGTAAACTATTAAAAATACAATTTTAAAGCATTGCAAATTTAAAATTATAAGGCTATAAATAGCCATGGATACACCATTCCAAAGTGTCGGATTCTATTTTTAGTAAAAGGTCTTTTAGAATTTTTTTTTCATTGTAGATCATGGACATCTGCACCCCTATCATTGGACTTAAAGATTCATTCATGCAATTGCGTGATGCAAGTAAATTTGAGAATGTAATAATTGAAAATCTTTATCAATGCAACATACTAGGATTCTTAATGTGATTTACGCATGTTGATGGTGGTCTTATCAAATTCAATTCTAGCATATTGTATCTTTTCCCTTTGAATATGGTACCACTTTGACCTTAGATTGTGTGAATGTTGGTTGAGTCAGAGTTGGTTGAATTCAGATTTTTTTCTTCAACATATTTGATTTAAGACTTCAAGTACTCAATGACATGTTTTATTTATTTTTTTAACCCTTTCCTTTTGAATTTTCTTTGAAATCTACTTAGAATAGGAGTATATTAGTTGAATATCACTTCTAAAGCTTATTTTATGTGATATATTCTTTAGGTTTCAGAGAAATCATTGCTACGTGTTATAATATTTTATGGATATGATGCAATGAATGATGTTTATTAATTATTTTGAGGTAGCAAGCCTACAATATTTCTTTTCTTTATTTTTTAGAAGCAATCTCTAACCATTTGATGAACAATTGAATCAAGTCTTTTAGTGAATCAAATACTCACCCTTGTAACAATTATATAGAACCTTGAATTATCCATCTACCTTCTCTTTTCATTCTTTTGTTTTAAGACTTGAAAATAACACACCTTATCACCCGAACATTGGGGGATCAATGTTCCCTTTCAAGAGAGAAAATTTGTTGTTCTAACCATTAGTGTATATTGGTAATCGGGCTTATGTATCACTCAATAGGAAATGACAGTGGAAGGAGGGCCTAAAATCTTTGATTCTTTATTATTATAGGTCTTAACAACTAAATAGCCTAGTGCTTATCATTTAAGTATTGCAGATTTCTTGAGTATTGAGTTTAATTCTTAATTTGTTGAATTTTTAACTCCCTTAATTTTCACTAATATTCATGTTCATATAGCATACTACTTCACTATTAAAGCTAGAACCTAGGGTGATTATCACCAAGTCTAAGGTCTCTAAAAGTGATACTAAATTTCATAGTATTTCTCCTCCTAGGAGATCTAGAAAAATTAAAGTTCAATCAAACACTCTTTCTCCCATTAATACTTCACCTCAATCCATTACACTATATATCAATTCACTTTTCCCTCCATTAAGTACACCCATGGCAACATGTAAACCTTGGTTAGGTGGTAGTTTTCCACTAAGTATCCCTGGACCAGCCCATGATATGCCTAAGAATACTAAAAGGTATTTACCTAGGTATAGACATGATAGTTTTAGAATAGTTGAAGAGCACATATGGTTTATAAGGATGCTTTAATTCGATTACAGGTTGAACATGAAAATGTTGCCTACATAATTATTCCCCTCACCCTGGATGAACTAGCATATGAATGGTACATTAGTTTACCTTCAA
>JAQPPZ010006003.1:702500-779688 GCA_028583015.1 Wollemia nobilis
CCCCGCGGCCCCCCCACCGCCCCCCCCCTGCGCCCGGGCCCCTACCCCCCCCCCCGCCGCCCCCCCCCCCCCCCCCCCCCCCCCCCGCCGCCCCCGCCGGCCCCCCGCTCCCCGCCCGCGCCCCCCTCGCCCCCCCCCGCCCCCCCCCGCCCCCGCCCCCCCGCCCCCCCTCCCCCCCCCCCCCCCCCCCCCCCCCCCGCGCCCCCTCCCGCGCCGCCCCCCCCCCCCCTCTCCCCCCCCCCCGGCCCCCCCGCTCCCCCCCCCCCGCTGCCCCGCGCTCGCCCGCGGGCCGCCCGCCCCGGTCCCCGCCGCCCCCACCCGCCCCCCCGCGGGCCCCCCCCGCCCCGCCCCCCCCCCCCCCCGCGCCCGGCCCCCCCCCCCCACCTCGCCCCCCCCGCCCCGCGCCGCCCCCCGCCCCCCCCCCCCCCCCGCCCCCGCGCCCCCCGCCCCTCCCCGCGCCCCCCCCTCCCCCCGCGCCCGGCCTCGCCCCGCCCCCCTGTCCCCCTCGCCGCCGCCCCCCGCCGGGGCGCCCCCCGCCTCTCCTCTTCCCGTCCCACTCAAGCGGGAGGCCGGGCCGGCCGCCGCGCCACCGCCGCCTCTCGGTCCTCTGCCCCCTCCTCGGCCCGTCGCCTTTCGCCTCGCCTCGCGCGCCGCCGGGCCCCCCCCCTGTCCCCCGCCCCTCGGCCCTCTGCGCCCCCGCGCGCCGGCCCCGTCCGCCCCGCGCGGCGCGCGGCCGCGCGCGCCGCGGCGCCGGCTGCGCGGGCCTGCGCGCGCGGCGCGCGCGCGGCGCGGGCGCCGGCGCGCCCCGCCGCGCCGCGGCCTCGCCGCGCCGCGCCCGCGCCCCCCCGCGCCGCCCCCCCGGCGCCCCGCCCCCCCCCCCCGCGCCCGCGCCCGCCTTCCCCCCGCCCCCCCCCCCGCCGCCCCGCCCCCCCCCCCGCCGCCCCGCCCGCGCTCCCCGCGCGGCGCCTCCCCCGCCCCCCCGGTCCGCCCGGCGCCCGGCCCGGGCGGCGCGCCCTCTCCTCCCTGTGCCCCCCTGGTCCCCCCGGACCTGCCCTCTCCCGCTCTCGCGCGGCCCCCCCCCCCCTCGCTCGTGGGCGCGCCCCGCGCCCCCCCCCCCCCCTCCCGCGGCGCCCCCCCCCGCCCCCCTCCCCCCCCCCGCCCCCCCGCGCCGGCGCCCCCCCGCCTCGCCGCCCCCGCCCCCCCCCCCCCCCCGGCGCCCGCCCGCGCGCCCCCCCCCCCCCCCCCCCCCCCCCCCCCCCCGCCGCTTCCTCCCCCCCCTCCCCCCCCCCTCCCCGCGCGCCCGGGGCGCCCCCCCCCCCCCGCCCCCCCCCCCCCTCCCCCCCCCCCCGGCCGAGCCGCGCGCCCCGGTCCCCCCCCCCCCCCCCCCCCCTCGCGCCGCCGCCGCCGGCCGCCCCCCCCCCCCCCCCCCCCCCCCGCCGCCCCCCGCCCCCCCCCCTCCCCCCCCCGGCCCGCGGGGCCCCCCCCCCCGGCCCAACAAAGATGAACCTCATATTGCACATGAAATGGTGATGGAAGGGCACATATAATCCTAAAATCCATGAGAAAACAAGAGAAGATGCCCAAAAAGAAGCAAAATATGGGGTATTTACACGCGAGTGAGGAGTAGAACTAAGGTGTTGGGGATAGGGAAAGGAAGAAAAATAAAAAGAGAACTAGAGGTACACAAATTAAGGAAACCACCAACAATAGTATACCTTTGTAACTATATTACATTGGGGTGATGCCTCTGTAACTATATTATACTAGGGGATAGGGCCATTTCCAAGGTAGATAGATTGCTAGAGCTTAGGTGATCATATTTCTTTATTGCACTTTCTACATTTTTGAGCATTGCTGAATAGGATTTTCTTGCACCATCCACATTTCTCTCTATACATTTCTACTTGCACATTCAACTCCATCTTTGGGGTTAAAATCTTCACTTTGCTTTCGATCGGGTGCCCCCCTTTCATTTAGGACCAAGTTGAGGGATGATATTTTGTCATATGATGACTGCATAATTATGTCTCTTAGATTTATAAATATTTAGCTAACTTTAACTAGTACCTATGCATCAACTGAGTGTGTCATTCATGTTCTTTAGATTATGAGATAACTTCATTTCATACTATTTGTGAGGTCTCAACTTGTTGATTAGCTTTGTCCCTATGATTCTAGAATTTTTCTCTTTTCATTTCTCAAACCTTATTTGGATCCAAAATCGTCTTTCCCAAAATTAAAATGAACTTGGATATATAGCACTTTTTTAATGATTGGGATGTTGGGAAACTAAGGCAAAGTGGAGAGCATCATGACTTTGATTTGCTTGTGGACTATGAAGCCTATGGAATATAAAATGCTTGACTTCTTTGAGATTTGATCTTATCATTTGAGTTTTCAAAACAAATCCTTGTGATCTAGGTAGATTCCTAATGATTATAATGGTAATATCATGAGAACTAAGTAGTATAATTAGCTTGGCATATCTACTATTTCTTGTATTGGACTCCCATTGGTGCTACATCAATTATACTTTTCTAGGACAACTAATTTCAAGATCCCCATGGGTGTTCTTTTGATTTTGTCAGGACTAGAAAGAATACATATGCACTTTGAGCCATAATTCAATTTCTTTTTTATTTTCATGGACCAATCGACATCATCGCTCCTTTATCCTTGATGAAAGCTACATCATTGTTTTCCATGGCAAGATTTAGATCATTCGCTAATATGATAAGGCTATCATTGATGTATTAAATGTAAAGAGCACACTATTGATTTGAAGGGGTATAATGTTATCTAAACCATTCATATGTGATCAATGATGACCTATCATCGATTGACTAGCGATGTCATTGATGAATCATTGACAAGAATTTTTGTCAGTGATATTGGTTACATAACTTTGAGAACATGGAGATTACATTACTTTGGGGCTCAAGGGGATAATTATGAATATTTATGACCTTGGTAGCCCTAGGGAGGACTTAATAATAAGGAATTTTAATGAGAATGGGGGACATTATTAATGTGATACGACACTCCCATCACTCATTAATTTAGGCCATCGTTGATTATCATCCAAGTACTTATGAATGGAAGATGAGGGATTTGAATGAGTGACAAAGAAACCTTGAGCATATTTAATTTTAAGACCTAGGGGATTTATGAATTTATGTTAATCAAAGGACTTGATAGGTCTTAGTTAACATTGTCACTGATTAGCCAACATCATCATTGATGAATCAATGATGAAGACTTTGTATCGAAGATAAGAGTTTTACACTCTTGAGAAAATTAACCTTATGGACTTGAATGATTTAACATTGGTAGGAGAACATAGTAGAGATATTAGTGGCATGGAAGGGTGTGAAGACAACTTAGGAAATTATTCTATTAGAACTCAGGGAATAATGTGGAATATTAACTCACAGACCTTCAATATGTGATACTTAGGACTTAGGAGTGATCACATAAGGGGGATTTATTTTGAATGAGGCCTAGAAACTTAAGTCATAATGAGACCCTTCATGGGTGGACTAGTGTCATTATTGATTAATTGGTGCTATCAGTAATACATGAGTGATGAAGGATATTCATCAACGATGGGTGAGAACTTGTTTTTATTTGTTTGGTATTGTTAAAATTTGATTGACATGATCATTGATTGACCATTAATGGGGGATTATGTTCAGTGAAAAAGAGGATCATTATGTTTTCTTGATTAGCACTATCATCGATAGCTTGATAATATCACTGATAAATTAATGATAAAATATTATGATCAGCGAAAAATGTTAAGAACTTTGATTTTGTGAATTTCGGGGGCTAACCTTAGGACTAGACCATGAAGAAGACCTTGATTATGACATAGGTTTCAAATACAGGTGAAAATGATAAAAATATTAGGGAAATATTAAAACAATGATATGAGGACTTAATGATAACTTGCGAAAGGGATTTTACAAACTAATGACTTAGGTGGTGGAAATGTTAAGTGGAGAAATTTAGAACTTAGGATCACAATGATGATGTGGGTGAAAATTTATAGGGTTAATGAAATGATAAGGATATATCAGGTGATATGGAAAGAACTACATGAATTAAATGGAAAAATGGAATGGGGTGACAATAGGGGGTTATATTAGAAAAATCTTCTTTAAAAACATAGAGACAAAGACTGTAACATGGAATTTTCAAGGCTATAATGAATCTTAGGGTTGAATTTCTCATTGTAAATCATGATCAACAAAATTTGGACTTTAATAACCCCATAACTTTATTAAAACAACCAAGACCTCCTAAAATCACTTAGACTTTTGATATTGATATACCTTAAAAAATTAGGGGTATAAACTAGGTTGGGATTATGCAATCCAACACTGGATTTGATTGGGATAGGGGATATGAATGATCTTAATTATATATGAATGCTCTTGAGAACTCTAGAATCTCTAGTTGATCATCTTAAAAATAAACTACAATGGAATGGACAAACATAAATCTGCCTAATCACCTAAAACTATGAAATAAAAAATTAAATGAAAATGATGTTGCAAAGATGATCACAACTGACTACCATTCCTAATAATCTAGTGACAAAAAAAAATAACCAAGATAAAAATGACTTCACTTGCCTAATCATCTAAGGCTCAAAAAATGGAAAATTATTGCAGTAGACCATTTCGAAAACAATGAAAATACATTCCTCTACCTAATCACCTAAGGGCTACGACATAACTTAAATAACCTTTTTATATTTTATTTTTATTTTTTGAAATATACAATTTTCAACTCTTACTACCCTCATGGAGAGGGTTGAAGACTTTAAATGCTAACCATTCACAGGTATGGGTAATTATTCTCCTTTCATGTCTTGTAACCTGCCAGTATGGTGGTTTACCTTCTGAGTAATATGATGAGGAGTAAACCACTTAGGCTCAAAATTCTCATTTTAACCATGCCTATCATTTTTTGGATCCTAGTATAAAACTAGGTGACCTTCTACAAATGGCACTCCTTTTGCTCTTTTTTTAAATAACTAGGTTGTCTTCAGAGCTTCTTGCGTCATCTTTACCAGAGCTTCTCTCATGTTCTCTTCTAGTTTAATGATCTGATCTAATATTCTTTATAAAGAATCCATCCTTTCATGGTATTAAATAATTAGAGTTAAAGAAAGTATTTCCACCTAAGGGGGTAAAAATACATTTTCTCCATAAACTAGCTCATAAGGTGCTTTTCTAGTGGCCTTTTTAACAAGTTTGTCTACCCATAGAGCATATTTTAGCTCACTATACCTACTTCTCTTATTTTTAATAAGTGATATTTTGATCCTGATGGTGAAAATATTTTTTGAGGACTCAGCCAAGGCATTTCCTTGAGGGTAGTAGTTCACAGAATGGGCTAGTTCTATGCTATATTTATCACAAAACTCTATCATCTCAAATGAAGTGAAGTACTTCCCATTATCTGTTATCAGCTTCTTAGGTACCCCAAATATGGTCAAAATATTTTTTTTCTAAGAACCTGATGATCACTTTAGTTGTTGAAATTTTTAATGGGGCTGTCTCTACCCACTTGGTAAAGTAATTAGTAGTTGTGATTATCCACTTGTAGCCTCTTGAAGAATTCAGATTTATTCCTCCTATTAAATTTATCCCCCAATGAATAAATTGAGCTTCAATCACCACAAGATTTAAAGGCATAGCGGATAATTTCTTATTTCCATAAAAAAATTGTTAATTTTAGCACTTCCTAATAAACATGTATACATCTCTAAACATGGAAATCCAATTGTATCCTACTCTCATAATGTTACTTGTTGTATCCTTTGGTGCAAAATTCCCTCCACAGAAACTAGTGTGAAATTATTTTATGATCTCTAGGACTTCTTTATGAAAAAGGTATAGTAGTAATACACCATTGGGGTGTCTCCAATATAACTTGTTATCTTGGATATAATATCTTTGAGCCTTCTATTTTATGCTCCTACTTCTGCTCTATGATAGAACTACTAGAAATGGTAAGGACTATAAATATAAAGTGATATCTTTATACCAATCATCTTCAAGACTATCCATCTTTCTATTTTGTTGTGTATCTCCTACTATGACTGTATTGTTGATGTCTTCTCCTCCCTTAGTGGCCATGTATTTAGCTAGACCTTATCCTTTGATATTTTTTACTACTTTGAACTCAACATCATACTGTTGCAACTTAACCATCCATCTTGCTAAACTGCCAACATGCTCATTTTGAGTGAAGACATCTTTAATTGTTATGTATTTGATCCAAATATACATTTAAAGTGATCCAAAGATCTTATCAAAGTGAAAGCCAATTTTTCTATTGTTGTATACTTTATATGAGCTCCTTTCATTCTAGTGCTCATGAAAGCTATGGGCCTTTCATTATTTTCTAGGTCTTTTTGTGATAATATAGCAACGATGGTATCTTCTAAAGTAAAAGAATAAATATTGAAATCCTTTGAATTTTTAGGGTAGGTCGGCATAGGGACTTGTGTGATGGCATATTTTATGTTTTGAATAGCCTTAATTTTTTCTTCAGTCCATATTATACTTCCATATTTATTTAAAATGTCATTTATGGGCTTCAAGATTTGAGCAAAATTTGGAACAAACCTACGAATGAAGTTAATTTTCCCAAAAAATGACTTGATCCCTTTTAAGTTCTTTGGTGCGGGGAGATTTGCAGTGGCCTCTGTCCTTTGTGGATCAATGCTAATTTCTTATTTGGACACCACATGTCCTAGAAAATTACCCTACGTGGCTCCAAAAATGCACTTTTTAGGATTCAAAGAGATACCAAACTATTTACATCTTTCAAAGACTTGAGATAGATGCTTGAAATGATATTCTATATTTTTGAGAATTTGTCTATATCATATGGATACACCACTACTATTTTAAACATACATCCCTTGAAGGTAAAATCCATTGCTCTTTGAAAATTTGCTTCGATTTATAAGACCAAATGACATCTTGAGGTACTCAAAGGTTCCCCAAAGAGTGGTAAATGTAGTCTTATATATGTCATAAGAATTCACCTGAATCAAATTGTAGTATGAAAATCCATCCAACAGAGACATTCTAATCAATCCTACAACCACCTGTAGCAACTGTTCCATACTCAAAAGTGGATATTTATATTTTAAGGAATTCTTGTTCAAATTTTTAAAATCTATAGACAACCTGATGTCACCATTATTCTTCCTGATATGCACCAAATTAAATATCCAAGAAGAGAATCTAACTTTCCTGATAATATTGGCATCTAATAATTTTTGAACTTCTTTCTACATCATAGGGTGTAAAGTTGGATTGAATTTTCTTTGTTTCTGCCTATGAGGTTTTGTGCCTTCTTTTAGAGAAATAATGTGAGACATCACTTCAGTGTTGAATGTCTTGTGATCTTCATAACTCCAAGCAAAGGCTTCCATATTATTCTTGAGATAACTTATGTATTGATTTCTTTCTTTTTCTACCAAAGCTTTATTGACTTTTACTATTTTGGGTTCTTTCTCTATCCCTATATTGAATTCATTAGCTTTTGAATCTTGAAAAATAGGCCTATGAGCTCTGTAGAAATAATCAAAGAGGTTTTATAAAGAAACCAATCCTCTCGAGATCTTATTTTTCTTTAATTGTATTATTTCCACAGGTTCTTCGATGACATATTTTAACTTTTTTTCATCTTCATCACACAAAATGTCAGAATAGTGATTTTGCATGGTCATAATATCCTTGATATCAATATCATCTTGAAAACCTACAAGTACACACTGTTATCTAACACAGATGGATGATAAATAGAGATAGTGGGAAACCTATCCATGTATTCAATATCTATTTTGATGTAATTTCCACTAGATGCATTCACAACCAATAAATTGGCTACATGATTTTCATTCCTAGGGATATAGGATATATTGAAGGTAATAAATTTGTCTATTTTATCCTATACTGCTTGCTTATACTATTTTAACCTTGGGTGTTTTATTTGGTATTTACCCTTAACCTATTGTATTATAAGATCTACATCTCCATAGATTGTTAAGTAATATATTCCCAATTATTTTACCTTCCTTAGCCCTAGCAGTAATGTTTCATACTCAACTACATTGTTAGTACAAGGAAATTCTAATCTATAAGATATCCCTAGGTAATTCCTAGCCCTTACACTATCTTGTAATTTAGCACCATCAAAAGTCATAATCCATATTTTAGATGTTAATAGCCTAGTGGATTCAACATCTACTTTTGTTGTTGTTTGTGGACCTATTTCTACAACTTTAAGGACCTCAAATAGAAATGGGATGTACCAACTAAATAAACTCCCATCTCTTTTTCTTCAATAGAATTAACCAAGTTTACTATGGTATTATCATATTTTATTAATTCCATCGAATACCTATTGAAAGGCTCCCTTCTAAGAGTAACTTGTTCTTTAGCTATTAATGGGATGGTAGCATATGACTAGTATAATTGAATGGGTCCGCCTAATTGTTCTACCCAGTGTCTGCATAACAACAATGTAAATAATAGATCTAAATCCATGAGTAATATGTCCATGACTATCCATTTCTTGGGTTATTGATCTAAGAAGATAAGTAAACTGATTATTACTCCAACACAAGGTACCTATCTATTATCCATTACTAATATGGGAGGAGAATCTCTAGTGCATATTAGACCTAATTGGTCCTCTATTTACTTTGGCATAATTTTATGGGATGCTCTGCTATCCAAAATGCAATTCCAAATCACGTATTGGTCTCCTAAATCTAAAGTATACCTAAGGGATATGTAGAAAGGCATTCTTGATGATGGAGTTCTTGTTATGGGTATTGGACAATTGGCTACTGAAGTACTACAAATATGATTTCCTGCTAGTTCTATCAATCCAAAATCCCTACACACTTGATCCCTATATTTTGGAAGTCATTAGCTCTTCAAAGGTGATATTTATTTTTTGTTTAGCCAGTTCTTGTCCAGTATCGAACTCAACTCTTTTATTTTCTATATTCTTGGTAAAATCTTGTTGTTTTTGGAAATAATTTTCTGTTTCTATATCAGGATTCAACTGTTTTTTGGTTCTATTGATTTTTACCCTTTGTATTAGTTCTATATAACACTGTCCTATTTCTCAAGTTAACAACATGAATTATTTCCAATGCTTCTATTTTCTCTTTTGTAGGTACTAATTTACCTTGATTCCTTCTTTTGAATCGATTATCTTGAGGTATTTTTAAAATTTCTATGTTCTCTAGAACTAAGGCATTAGGTGTTCCTTCTGAAGTGGGCAATTCACTCATGTCTTTCTCAAATTTCACTTCCCTAGCTTCATCATCCTTAGTATAACATGCATTTACTTGTATTTCCTCATTAGACTCCTCTTATAGATTAACATCGGTATGTATATTGAGGTATATACCACATTTGGTCAAATTATGAGGGACATCACAGGCAAGGTAGTAAAAAGGAAAATTGGAGACTACGTTGGCTGAAGCCATTGTGTTCAATATTACATCTATATCCTTCTATCCTTCTTTCTTCCTCTAACCATTATTATTCCCATTCCTATTTCCTTCATCTGCATTGCTTCTATTGTAGTTTTTGTTGAAGTTTATTTTAAATGGAGGCCTACTATCATTTTGTGGTTGAGATGACTTAGGGATTTCTCCTTTTTCTCTTTCAATTTTGGATAGCCTACTATTCATTGTGTTAAACATCTCAGTTAACTAACTAGACAACTTCTTTTTGGGATCTGGTTCAGTTTTCTTTAGTAAGGAGAAACCAACCCTTTTGAGTTTTTATCTACATGACTTTGGCCTTGCTCGGATGAATGTGATTTCATTTTCCACTATCTATCATATATATTTTGATCTCTATGTCCTTTTCCATGCATTAATCAATAGTAGTGACTCTTTATTGTCTCAACTCATAATTGAATTCCTCAATAAATGCATTCTTGTAAAAGCAGATGGATTGGTTATCATTGGGTCTCAAAGTTGTAGGAATATTGTTTATTATTTTGAAAAATATCCTATTAAAGTCTTCTATAGACCCTCTTCTTCTTTTTCATGGTTTCTAATTCAATCAGTAATGATTGTTCATTTTCCTTTCTCTATACTTCTTTAGAAATACTTCCTCCATGAATTGGAAATTAGAGATATGATTGTTTGGGAGGCTATTGAACCAATCTCTAGCATCTTTTTCTAAGGTCTGAAGGAATAACCTGAGGACTACATATTCTTCTTCAACTTTGAGACTATCTAATTCATACATGAAACTTGTTATATGCTCTTCTCCAATTACAACACTATTATCTTGAAATTTTGGTAAGTATTTGTGTTCCTTACTAGGGAGGTCATGCAAATCTAGTGATAAATGAAAAATACCTATATCTATTGGTTCTCCATTTTTGGAGGTTATGATTATTCTTATTGTTCTAATTATTCTAATTATTATGATATAGAGGAATGTTGGCCATGATGGTTATAAATATGGTAGTAACAATGACACTTACAATAGAATGAGAAATCAAAATATTCTTAATAAAATAATCTAAAGTAATATAGCCTTTATCTAAAGGAGCATTACTGTTAATAAAATATCTACTTCTATAATATGATTTAGTGTTGTAAACCTGAATTTTACGTACTAGGAGTTTTTTAGTTATAGATAAATATATCTAGGTCTTTGAATTCTTAATAGAGTTTCTTACCACTTCTTCTCATGTGTGCTAGATCAGATTCTTGAATCTTCTTTGGGTTCATTTAGTTTTGAATCACTAGCACCATGGTGTGAAAATAATCTCTCTCTAGCTAAGATTACTAAACCTTAATGCTCTCTCAATCTATCAAAGAATCTTAGAGATACCCATGAGTGATAATAGAAGAATTTAAAAAGTACTCACATTAGCAAGTTGTGAATTAAAAAATAAAAAAAACTAGGAAAATTTTGAAAATCTTTTAAAATAGTCATTCCTAGAAACAATTTTGGTGGATTGGCATACATTGAAATTCAAAAAATTTCATAGGGTGATGAACTAAGAAAAATGATATGTAAATATCAAAAAATTTGATCCCCAAAAATTATGCCAAAAATATTTTGTGGAAAATTTAGGTATCCTTAAGATATCTATCATGCTACCCAAATTTTTAGGATCACAACAAGAAATACAAGCTCTGGTGGACTTGCCTCTTTGACCTAGAAATGGATTTTACACACAAAATTATAACATAATAGGTCAGGTCAGGATACCCCACAAGGAGCTCAGTTATTAATTAAAATTATGTATTAGGTGCTTAACTAGATTAAATAAGAAAATTATGATAAAATTTATGATGACCAAGATTATTATAACACTCATAGCCTTAGCTTTAAGTAGCAGACTAGTGTCTTCTCCATTGGGTGATTATAGCAAAGATTAATCAATTTTTTGAATTAGAAAGAAAAATAAAGAAGATAACTGACATGCCCACATTCATTCAAATTATGCAATAAACATAGACATTAAATCAATGAAGAGAATGCATTATTTGTGAATTCAAATGATGTAATACACAAACAAGCAACACAACACACAATGCTTATAAAATTGCCAAAGAGTAGGAACTAGAATTTGTATTATATCTTGTTCTTGATGAGTACATAGTAGATCCCAACAATGTGCTTAGGTCTCACAAAAATATAACACAATATTCACCTTATTCAAATGATGTAACAAGGTAATGCCATTTTTTTTCTAATTCTAGTGACATGAAAACTCCAGCTCCTCAATACAACTCCTAGAAATGATCTTAAGGGAGCTAATTATGCTCTTGATAATCCTTGCACAAAGGTGAGAAGAAATAAGAAATTGAAGAAAAATACCACGAACAAAATACAATCGAGCTGGACAAAACACTAAAAATATCTCTTGCAAAATTTGTTATTATATTGCTTGATGATTATTTTGGCTCTAGATGCCACTTTTATAATTTGAATTGCCAAAATTTAGTTAAGAATGTGCATCACAGATGTATCCATCTAGAGCTATTCCTTACCTTTATTTCTTAAGTGTGTTATAGCAAAGATTTAGGTTGTCACAAGCTATCAAAATTCATGAAATACTACCATCTATCCTAAAATAATACCATCTATTACTAAGGGCCAATGATTCAACTTCCTTGGTTCTAACTTCCTCAAAAAGAGTTTGTTTTTAATTTGGCCCTACAACTGGCTTAACTTCTTCATATTATTCTATGGTAGGCCCAATGTTGACCTCACCTTTGGCTTCTTCTATGGTAGACCTAGTGCTAACCTCACCTTTGTCCTCTTCTAGTAGTTTGTTCAAATTATTATATCTCTTGCCTAAAAGTTATGAAACTTAGGTGGATTTTTCTCTACAAGAACACCTTCTTAAGTGGAATATATGTCTAATTGATGCACTGGAAAAAGAGGTAAGGGATATGTCCAAGATAATGGAAGGGTACAAATACAACCAAAAAAGGAGTGAATGTGGTATGATAACAAATATGAACCTCATATTACAAATAAAATGATGGTGGGAGGGCACATATAATCCCAAAATCCATGAGAAAATAAGAGAAGATACCTAAAAAGAAGCAAAATATGGGGTATTTATAGGCGAGTGAGAAGGAGCAACACTAAGGTGTTGGGGATAAGGAAAGGAAGAAAATAAAGAGAGATCTAGAGGTCCACAAATGAAGGAAACTACTAACAAATATGTACCTTTGTTACTATATTATGTCGGGGTGATGCCTCTATAACTATATTCTACCAGGGTGCATGGCCATTTCCAAGTTAGACATATTTCCAGAGCTCAAGCAATTGTCTATATTTATTGAAATTTCTATATTTTTTAGCGTTGTTAAAAATGACTTTATTGCACCACCCACTTTTCCCTCTAGAGCCTCCTACTTACACATTCGGTTCCACCTTTGGTGTTGAAATATTCTCTTTGCTTTCGAAATAGTGTCCCCTTTTATATAGGGCCAAGTTGAGGGATGCCATTTCATCAAATGATGACTGTATAATTATGTCTCTTAGATTTGAAAATATTTAGTCTTGGCTTTTGATAATGTATGATATGGGAGAAAGAAATCATAAGATGTAATATATGTAAAAAAGTAAGATAATGGAATTCTATAAGAATGCTAAAATATGCTATTAATGGAAAGTTATAAAAATAGTACAATGTAATGTAATGGAGGAAATGAACACTTCAGAACTATAATGGAGACTACATTATACCTACTCACTACTCTATAGTAATATCCCCTATGATAATCCTATATACTTCTTCTATATGTCGCTCCTATATGCTGCTCCTAGGACCTTTATATAAGAAGATAAATAACTTGGCCCTTACTCTTCCTAACTACATTTTGTATGACTCATATACAAGTGGGCTCCTTGTATATTTACATCATTGCACATTAACACTTGTGCATTTATTACTTCTTTCTCAAGTAATCTAAGATAAACCCTTAATATAATAATGTACCCAAGGTGGTACATTGACATGTACCTAAATATTGTAATATACTCTAATATCCTTGTATTACATTATTTGGGTATTGAAGACTTCTTCAATATGTATCTTCGATATTCAAAAGTTCTTCTGCATGATATGGTCCTTTATATTATCTTTAATTCATATTGCATTGTATACCTCCTTGATTTGGTTCCTCTTCTTCTTCTTCTTTATTATCATCTTTGGAGTCAATACTTTCATAGGTAGATGTACTATCACTTGATTCTTATAAGAATATTTTCTCTTTGCCTTTATCATTTTTATCATTTTCCAGGTTCTGTATAGAAGCTTCTAAACAAACACTTAAGGCATCATGATAAGATTTTGTGTTAGTAGAACTTAAAGTATCAATACTATATGAAGATTGAAATATCTTCTCTAGGTATGATTCATCCTTTTTTTTTAGTTTAAGTAATTATTTCAATCCTCTTTATTCTACATTATCATCCTTATAACATTTGAATGTAAGTAGTGCCATGTATAATATGCTACCAAATTCTAAAGGAATTTGAATGCCACTCTTTATATTATCAATTTCTTTAGTGAGTTGAGCATGTAAATAATACTCCATGGTTTCAAAGTTGTATTTTAAAGCTTCACTATGAATCCTTTTTAAAGTAAGGTCTAAGTCTCCTTCAAAATTTATAAGTAAATTCTTGATTCCAATTTTTATGACACTTGCTCTTTCCTTTCTAATGGTGTTGTTCATGTCATTGTTCACTGTATCCTTTGAGGTAGACATATTTCTTAGTTTTAGATCTTTTATGTTTTAAGAATACTTTTGATGGATCCTTTGTAGTAGACTACCTTATGACTCCCTAGTTTAGAGTATATGAATCAATTTGATAAAACCTTTCTAGACTTAGGTTTTGTAGGATTTCTTATGTCTCCCTAGTGATTGGAATGTGCTATAAGTTTGATAAAGTGCTTAGTCAGTAATAGTTCACATTTTGAGTCGATTCTATAATATTTTGAAAAATCAATAATAAATTTCTATTTTATCTTATCTTTGCTAATGAGCTATGCCCTTATAAATTTAAAGTTTTCTATGGTTAGATTTATTTTCTCCCCTTAATGTGAATATGAGACAAATATAATCAATTAATTACAACTCTATATATAAGCAATAGATTTTTTTCTATTCAATAACTTAGTTTTCTAATTTCCAAGTATTTATAGTTTGGTGTAGTATATCTTATAAATCCCTACTTTGGAATGTTAGAAAATAATGATAATAATGTTTGAAAATTGATATTTAAGTTTACCAAGGTTGACAACCTTATATCTCCTACTTGGTTGTTTGCAAATATTGTAATATGTATATGCACTTCAATGATTATATCTTGGAATATGAAATTTATTTATAACTTACTAATGCTTGATTGATTTGTATTACTACAATGCAATATTAAACTTAACGGTTCACCTTATAACTCTTTTTAAAAATTAATAAAAATCAAGTAATTAGTTTGATTTTACCTAATGTTGCATGCAATAAACCTTATATTTACTCCAAAATATTTTTCAAGCATTGTATTCGATGGAAAATGTTGAGAATTCAATGCTCTATATTCAATGAACATCTTGTCAAAGTATTTGACCTCATTTAATAGCCTTTGATATCATTGTGTATAAATTATTCAGCACTGTAACTACATGCTTCTTCCTTCATACATGCGTATATTGAATCATATTTGGAGCACCTTCCAATTTTACCTATAAATAGTTTTATCTCTTTATCGAATGTTGGGAACGTTACTATTCCTCCTTAATGCTTTTGATACTTGGTATAATAATTACTTAGGTGTGTAGGTGTTGTAAAACCATTGTAGTCTTCTCGTGAGCATTAATATGTAACACTTATCATTCAAAATAATTACAATCATTTCATCCTTCGAATGATTCCTCTTAATGCTTCCAAGGCAAGCGTTATTTCATCTTGAGTGTTATCTTACAGGATAGGCGTAAGAGAAAATAATAGGCACCTTAGTGTGATAAGTGGCACACATTATTTTGCATGTAGAGGTGTCTCCAAAATCCTTATAACCCTTATATTACCAATTAGTCCAAGCTATTTATAGTTTACTCCAACACTTTTGAATGCTTCTCCTTCTTGCCAATGAGTGCAAGTTGTGCTATCCAAATGTTGTCTCCAACTATGATGATTCTAGGCATTGCAATGGTGGTTCTATGGGACTCCAAGGGTATATTTGGATGTTCCTTCCTGAAGGATGATTCCTCTAAGTGAGGTCTTGGGTATTGCACCTTTAACTCTACCTTATACCTTACCCTTTTATGCTTTTAATATGCTATCTTGAGCACTACCTTTGCAATGTGAAATAGATGATACCTAACATAGATAAGCAATAGCTCCTTTGTGATATACTGCTTGTACTATGCAATAGATAATTACTATTTTGTGTTGATACCTTGTGCTTTTTTTTACTTGTTGTGTACATTCGATTTCATGGTTGATGAGGGAGTCTTTAGACATCATAATGTGAGCCATTTAACTCTTCTATCTAGCTTGAATAGTACTCTTCTACTGGTTGCTTTGTGATGAGTCTTGTTTGCATTGATGTGTCATTGATACACTCAACCTTTGTAATATTTTGCTACGTAGGACAAGATATTATGGTTCAAGGAACTGATGTAAATAGATTTATAATAGTTAGAATAGAATACCTTGAATTTGCACCTTTGTCTGAGATCTTCAAATCTCTTCTTGCAAGATTTATTTCTACTAGTTTTGATGGTGGCTTCTTTGCATTCTTCCTTTGTAGGTAAGGGATGATTCGATGTTGTCTTCTTTACTAGATAACTCTCTCTTTTTCTTGGTTAATATAACAATGAATCCAAGATAATAACCATGCAACTAATATGACCTTAGAATAGCTTAATATTGCACTAATTTTCACTTTCACTAAAAATTCTTAGTGCACTTCTAATAAGATTTAAGAGAAACTAATATAGTGCAATTGCAATCTCCTTATTACTCCTTAAAAGTAACTTGTAATATGCACTAGTTATAACTCTTAAAGAATTCAAAAATGCTCTATAATATTTGCAATCTAATATAGTCTTATTTTTTGTAACTAGGTAATAGGAATATGAATGTCAAAATATATCCAAATCCTATTTTAATGTGTAGGTAATAACCTTAAAATAATATTTTTGCACTCTCTCGAAGACTATAATATGAACCCTTCTTGCAAATTTAATTCTAACAAGATGCTTAATGAAGCTAAGTAACAATATAAATATGAGTATTCAAGTAATGAAATATTTGTACCTAAGTTGCTTACCTTTAACGATCTCTAAAGATGATGTAGATCTTGATGAATAGATTCACTAATTTGTTGTTTAGAATGGTAGTAAATTGAATCTATGAAACCTTTAATATTTTGTTGTAGATTCAACAAACCCCTATATTTGAAATGTGCCTTCTTAGCTATGAAAGGCAATATCCAAATCTCTTGGATTTGGTAGGATTATTCTATTTGTGTTCTCCTTCAACCTCCTTCTCTAATTTTGACTTCAAACATGGCCTTCTTCTAGATAATATAAAAGTATTTAGGTCTTCACTAGTCTCCTCAAAAATTTGATAAAATTTCCAAATTCTTATCCTTTGGGCTTGTTGTAGGATGGAAATAATTATCCAAATTCCTTCACTATCAGGAGCTTCCCCTTGGTAGTGAATTTATCCAATGAGTTCTTCTAGGAACTCCTTTAATGAGGTTCATCAAGCCTTTTTCAAGTATTAGGATTTTAGTGGAAGAAATTCTAAGTGATGAATCTTCACTAGTTGATTTGTCAATCCAGTGGAATGAATGTTGAGTCTTAGTCTTCATGAGTTTTTTTGCAACTGTATGGAAAGACTATAGCCAAATGCAATCTTAGAAATTCTAGAATTGAGATTTACTTCTCTCATCTCAATCTCTCTTGTGGATATCTCAATTCCTATCTGATCTACCATGAATATGATACCAGTGTTGGATTTTTATAATGGATGATATGAGAGAAAGCAATCAAAATATGTAAGATATGTAGAAAAGTAAGGTAAAGAAATTTTGAAAGAATGCTGAAATATAATATTAATGGAAAGTTATGAAAATAGTACAATGTAATTTAATGGAGGAAATGAACACTCCAGAACTATAATGGAGACTACATTGTACCTACTCACTACTCCATGGTAATATCTCTTATGCTACTCCTATATGCTTCTTCTATATGTTTCTCCTATATGCTGCTCCTAGGGCCTTTATATAAGAAGATAAGTTACTTGGCATTTTCTCTTCCTAACTACCTTTACTATGACTCATATACAAGTGGACTCCTTGTACATTTACATCATTGCACATTTATACTTATGCATTTATTACTTCTTCCTCAAGTAACCTAAGATAAACCCCTAATATAATAATGTACCCAAGGTGGTACATTGACATATACATAAATAATGTAATATACTCTAACATTTAGCTCACTTAAACTAGTAACCATGCATCAACTGATTTCCATTCATATTATTTAGATTACTAGTTAACTTCATTTTGTATAATTTGTGAGGTCTCAACTTGCTAAGTAGCTTTGCTCCTGTGAGTCAAGACTTTTTGTCTTGTCATCTCTCAAACTTTCTTGGGATCCAAACTTGTCTTTTTTGGACTTAAAATGACCTTGGATATATAGCACTCTTTTATTGACTAAAATGTTGGGCAATTGAGGCGAACTTGAGAGCAACATGACTTCGATTTGATTGTGGACTATGAATCCTACAAAAGCTAAAATGCTTGATTTCAATATTTGATCTTCTCATTCAAGTTTCTAAAACATGTCCTTGCAATTTGGGTAGCTTCATAAATATTATAACAACAATTTCATAAGAACTCAATACTATAATTGGCCTAGTGGAATCACTATTTCTTGTGTTGGACTCTCATTGGTGCCACATCAATTATGCTTTCCTACAACAACCACTTTCAAGATCCTTGTGGGTATTCTTTCTATTTTTTCAAGTATTGAAAGAATACATACATTCTTCAATCCATTATTCAATTTATTTATTTTTTCTTGGACCAATCAGACGTCATCACTCATTGATCCTCGATGGAAGCTACATCGTTGATTTCCATGGTGAGATCTAGACCATTCACCTATATGATGGGACTATTGCTGAAGTATTGGAAGTGAAGAGCATACCATTGATATAAATGAGCATGATGTGATCTACACCATTCATCTATGATCAATGATGACCTATTATCGATTGGCTAGTGTTATCGCTGATGAATTGATGATAAGGATTTTTATCAGCGATAGTGGTTACATACCTTTAAGAATATGGAGATTACATTACTTTGGGGCTCAAGGGGGAATAATGATGAATTTTTATGACCTTGAAAGCCCTATGGAGGACATAATATTAATGAATTTTAATGATAATGAGGGACATGATTAATGTGATACAATGCTCCTATCACTCATTAATTTAGGCCATCATTGATTATCCTTCATTGTCATTGATGAATAGATAATGAAGGGTTTGGATGAGTGATGAAGATACCTTGAACATATTTAGAATTAAGACCTAGGGATTTTATGAATTTATGTTACTCAAAGAACTTGGTGGGGCTCAATTAACATTATCGCTAATAAGCTAGCATCATCGTTGATGCATTGATAATGAAGGTTTCACATCGGTGATAGGAGTTTTAAACTTTTGAGAATGTTACCCTTATGTACTTGAATGATTTAATATTGGGATGATACCATAGCGGAGGCTTTAGTGGCATCGAAGGGTGTGAAGACAACTTAGAAAATTATTTTGTTAGGACTTAGGGAATGGCATAGTATATTAACTCATAGAGCTTCGAGACACTATGTGATACTTAGAACTTAGGAGTGATCATGAAAGGGGGATTTATTTTGAATGAAGCCTAGACCCTTAAGTCATAATGATACCCTTCATGAGAAAACTAGAACCATAAATATTAATTGGTGTTATCACTGATACATAAGCAATGGAGGTTATTCATCAGCAATGGGTGAGAAATTATTTTTATTTGATTGGTGCTATCACCATTTGATCGACACAATATTTGATTGACCAATGATGGAGGATTATAATAAAGTATAAAGAGGATTGTTCACTTTTTCTTGATTAGCACTGTCATTTATAACTTAACACCATCACTGATAAATTATCAATAAAGGGTTATGATCAATGACGAAGGTTGAGAAATTTGATTTTATGAATTTTGGGAGACTAACCTTAGGACTAGACCATGAAAAAGACCTTGATGATGATATAGGTTTAGAATACGGATAAAAATGACAAAAACCTTAGGGAAATATCAAAGCAATGATATGAGGACATAATAATAACTTGCAAAAGGGATTTTATGAACTAATGACTTAGGCGGTGGAAATGTTAAGTGGAGAAATTTTGAACTTAGGATTACAACGATTATGTGGATGAAAATTTATAGGTTTAATAAAATGATAAGGGGATATCATATGACATGGAAAGGATTGCATGAATGAAATGGAAAAATGGAGTGGGTGACGATAGGGGATTATAAACCTTAGAAAATTCATATTTAAAAACATAGGGACAAGGACTATAACATGAAATTTTCAAGGCTATAATGACTCTTAGGATTGAAGTTGTCATTGTAACTCATTATAAAAAAAAATTGGACTTTAATAACCCCATAATTTTATTAAAATTATCGAGACCTCTTAAATTCATCTAGACTTTTGATATTTGATATATTAGGGGTATAGACTAGGTTGGGATTATGCAATCCAACACTAACCCAAAATGGTGTGATCAAAGATACAATGAATAAGTAAATGTTTTGATGTTTCTAAATCCTTCTCACACAAGGCACATCTAAAAGGTCCATACTATTCTCTTCTTTATAGAATATATCCTATAAGAATATTAATTTGAACTGCTAACCAAAATAATATTTAGACCTTAGGGAGATCCTCTAATGATCAAACATTCTTCCAAGGAAAAAATTAGGAGAAGAAAATTTTGATTGTTCTAAATATTCAAATCTAAAATTGAACAAGTATTCACCATCCTTTGATAAATTCCTAACCAACTCATTCTTTTGAATAAAAATTGACAAACAAAACTCTTGAAGCATCTTTTGAAGTTCATTTGCATTTCTTTGGATTCCTTTCCTTCAGCTAAATTACTAAAAGAAATCCATGGTTTGGAGGTGTTGCTAATAATAATATAGTCTTTGACCATTGGACCTTTATATTCTAGGAATTCTTGATCCAATGGTTATTATTTTGAGGCAAACATAAGAGGATAAGGCTTCACCCAAGCATCAAACCAAAAATTTGCATAACTCCCCTCATTGAGTGACCACCTAATATGTTTATTTATCAATTGAAAATTATTTGATATGAAGTTCCATGTTGATGATCCTTTGGGTAGAGTTATTTTACTAAATAATTTTATTGCATCAAGAGAACCTATTTTTTTATTGAATTAATATTTTCACCCAATTCTTTCCTTGATCTCTAAATGATCTCCATCCAATCCTTTCTCCTAATGCAAAATTCATAAGTCTACAATTTCGCAAGCCTACTCCTCCAATATTAATTCCTTTGCAAACAATATCCCACTTACAAAGAGGAAACCTAGATTTTTCCTCATAACCTTTCCATAGAAATTCTATTTGAATTTTATCAATTTCTGATGCTATACCTACTATAAATCTTGAAAGTGACATCATATAAATAGGGATGGATTGCAATGTAGTCTTTGTGAGTTGTAGCCTTATTTCCATGGTTAAGAAGTTACCTTTCCAACCTACCAAGTAAGCTTTCATTCTATCCAGAAAAGAGACCCAAAGCTCCTTTTTATTTCCTCTAATAGATAAAGGAATATACAAGTAGGTTGTTGGAATTTTTTTAATTTTAAACCCTAAAATAATCACAATAATTTTTTGTAAATATAGGGCAATATTAATGAAAAATTATATATTTTGTAGTATTAACCAATTGTCTAGTAGCATTATCATACCATGATACTATTTAATTAAATTCCATGGCCTAAATGACTAAGAGATGACACAAAAAAAATATCATCAACAAATTAGAGATGATATTCTAAGGGTCCATTTTTGCAACTTGAACACCTTTTATTTTTTCCTTCTAATTTTAAATTTGAAAAAACTCTTCCTAATGCTTCCATAAGAATAATGAATAGATAAGGATAAAGTGGACCACCTTAACAAAGTCCACAAGATGAGTTGAAGTAATTAGTAGGAGAAACATTGATCAAAATATAAACTTTTGTAGTGCTATAAAAACATTTAATCCACTCAAACCAACTATAATTGAAGCTAAACTTTCTAAGAATAGCATGTAGAAAATTCTAGAAAACCCTATCAAATATTTTGTTCATATAGAATTTCATAAGCATACCTATATTTTTCATGGTATGAAGAGAATGTATGGCCTCTTGTGTAATAATTATACCATCCAATTTTTTTTACCACAAACAAAGCCACCTTGTTCCTTTGAGATAACATAGCCTACAATGCCCTTCAACTTGTTTATGATAAGTTTTAAAATGATATTATAAATCATATTACATAGGCTTATTGGATGAAAATTTTAAAAATGTATTATCTTGCCTTTCTTAGGAACCAACCTAATAAAAGTGGCATTGATCTCACTCATTATTACCTTCCTTTTCCATGCCTCTTCAACCACAACTAAGATATCACTCTTCAATAAATCCCAAACATTTAAAAATAAAATTATAGAAAATTCGTTAGGGCTAGGTGCCTTGTTAAGATGGAAGGAGAAAATTTCTTCATGGATCTCCTCCACAAATATCTTCCTCATCAAGATTTTTTTTTATCCCTATGTGATAATTGATGGAATATCATGCAAAAAAAATAACTTGTACCTCCCTATGTTGCCTAGTATCTAACAAAATATTTTTAAAATAATTAATTGATTATTTCCTTATATATTCTTCATCCTTAGTATTTCTTCCATCTATAGATAAAATATTTTTGAATTGATGAAAATAAAAAAATGGTCTTGTGGTAACATGAATTTTTTGTTTTTAATTTCTATCTCCTTGCTTGAGCCATTTCTCTCTAGATTTTTGAAACCAAAATGAATCCTCCTATTTCAATGCATTATGATGATCACAAAGTATTTTTTTTTTATTATTCTAGATAGGAATCCTAATCTATTCCATTAATTTATACTATCTCTTTTAAAGTTTTGAGCTTGGATTCAATTTCTTTATTTTCTTTAAAAATGTTGCCAAAAGATATGTCATTCCAATTTTAATTTACTCCTTAAAATATTTCATCTTTCGAACAATCCTATACATACATGATCCTTCAAATTTTGACTCATCCCACCATAACATAACCATATTGAAAAATTATGATATTGGAGCCACATACTCTGGAAGGAAAATGGATTTAAATTACCATTATCATGTAAATCACAAGTTAAAAAAATGGGTTTGTCATTTAATATTTCTTGCAATAAAATATCTTAAGAGATTGTATACTTTATTTGTAGCCATTTATTGGATAGAAAAAATATATCTAGTCTTTATATTATATGATTTTACCCAATTCATCTATTATCCCATGTATATTTGAAGGACTAGCATCTCAAAGGTCATTTGAATTGACAAATGAAGCGGAATCTTAAATTGATTTAGACCATCCTAGAATACCAACCTTCTTTTCCAAAGGTGATAAAAGCATGTTAAAATCACCCTCAATAATCCATAGATCACAATGAATCATCATTCTATTTGACAAAAATATGCTAAGGTACTTCCAAAATCTTTCATGAGTAACTATTGTAGACACCTAAAATGCATCATATTTAGGAGACTACTCATATGGGTACATCCGCAAACCATATGACTGATCTTGGAACTTTCCAAGAGCTAGTAGTGGTCCTAACTAGTCAAAAGGGGTAGTTATAGCTCATTTAGTCTTGGTTGCTATCAACTAGAGTGGTCATCAATCCTGGTCGCTCAAGCTGAGAGTGGCCACAACTAGCCACTATTGATGACAACATCTAGCATTGAAACACAAACTACCATGAGGGATTGCCCAAATCATGGGCAATAACATCAATTTGCATGTATTTCAAAGGAATCTCGGCAAGAAAATCCTAGAGTTCCTCCTGACTGCCCCTTCCATGCCAAGTCAATATTGAACCTTCCCTCTAGGACAGTTAGTTGGCATGCAGATCTGGAGCTTGGATTTCCCAAGAAGCCAAGCCCTAGATCTAGATCTGAAACTTGGAAGGCTACATATGCAGACTTCTAGGAAGGAAAAATATATAAAGAGAGTTCAAATTGTGTGCAACGGAGCCCTGTCAAAATGGAGAGTCAATCTATGCCCCTTTGAGGAGCATTGGAGCACCATCCAATTGAGCCACATCCATGCATCAGTATTCAGATCCATCATTCCCAACCACTAATTAGTGTAGGAGACACAATAGGTGACCCTTGAACATCAATTAGAGCAAGGAGGTTAGTGTTATAGTCCCTAGTTTATGAGAAGAAGATCTTACTTCATGGCCGCTATCTTGGACAATGGCCCGTAGGCATATTTTAGGGCATTAGACATTATTTCTCATTATTTTAGCTTAGATCCATTCCTGCTTGATTTATTAATTAATCATAGCTCAAATCTAATTTTATTAACACATTTACTTCATATTTCTTAGCTTTCAATGCATTTATTATTCAAGTTATGCTTGTATTTCAGTATTATCATGATAATTTATCTTATTTATCAAGTTTTCTAATAAAAGCCTCCTTTGGAGAGGTGACCTGTACTACTTATTGTGCTCTATTATTTCCTTACCCATAGATACAGGTTTATAGGATTAGTTCAAAACATCCATAGAATGAGATCCCTCCAGGATGATATCAGTAGAAGGAGGTATTTGTAAGCCCTCAGATAGTTTGGTGTGTGAGATCGAGAGGCCTACGAAGGCTCACCATCCCATTGTAGGGGATACATTCATCGATTATTCCACTTGTAATATATTGTATCAAAATGAGTATCCCTTAGAGGGACGTACATGTAACCAAGATCTGGAAGCATTAATAAAAGAGTCCTTCTTTGCTTATTATTTTTGCATTATGTGTGCTCGTGCATTTATTTATTTTAATTTGATATAATAATGACATTACAAGTAGGGTAAGTGTGGTGCATGCTCCCTAGGGTCACACAAATGGCGATCACGGTGGGACCCCCATCAAGTTTTTATTTTTTGTCGATTTATTGATATTTAAAATTTTTCTATGTAGGTTTGGCCGCTTAGGTAAACAACGGCCAATAGTTTTGGTCACTCTGGTCGAAAGCGACCAGCAGATCTTAGCCACTCCTACAATCAATGACCATAATAAACCACTTTGGTTGACAACGAGTAGCAGAAAACCAGAGACAGAGGTCAACCAGGTCATCATCAGATGAGGACTTGAGGTTGGTACAAATCCTTGATTCTTTGTGATTTTTTTTTTGCAATTTACTTCCAAAAACAACAAGCAAATACGTAGTTTAATTAGGGAAAAATAAAGAGGATAAAAATAAAATTGCATTTTACGTTTCTTAGATTTATTTTAAATTTTCTCTAGTCACTGCTAGGAATAGTGGGCCTTTGTTTTTGAGGTTTTCCCTAGTCTCCAGTGGTCTAGGCCCTTGAATTATAAGTTTGCTTGCATGTGGCCCAACCAATGGCCTCAATTCACAAAGTAGGAAGTGCATTATATGAAAAATCATTTAGATTAAATTAGATATGCATATTTTTGAAAAAAAAATTATTTTTAGGCATGTAGGAAAGTAGTCATGAATGTTGGTTGATGCATCATTTTATATTTCAAAAATCTAAAAATAACCCCACATACTTGCACATATTACAATAACATTGGTAAGGTTGGATTTCATCACCAACCCCCAATTCAGACCAGTGACATTGGAATTCACCTCCTTCCACCGACTTTCCCCCTAGATATCCTTAGATAGAATAGGGAACTCCTTTAAGTTGGTGTAGGTCACTTGTGTTCAAACTATCTCCCACTATTGGAGCAATTATTGATTTAGAGTGGAAGAGCTAGGTGAACCCTCCACTGGGTTTTAAGTAGTGTACCCTAGACTCTTTTGAGAAATCATGTTTGACACTAGTGTTCCTAGTCACCACTATGGTTGAGTTCCCTCATTCTAAGTCCAAAAAATGAACAAGAAAGAAAGAGCAAAAACACATCTAAAACACACTAAAACCAGTTTTAGGACACACATCTAATATGTAAAAGAGATAATCATATTATCTACTTTGTGTGTTTCTTTATTGTTGGGTAATAAACCTAAGATCCTTGATATGGGACCAAACCCTAACCCTAATTTTTTCAAGTAAATTTATTGAAAAAAAGTTACTTTTTTCTCTGCACCCAACGGATCAAGAATCATGCAAATCGGAGCTATAACAAAAAAGTTATTTTGGTTTTATGATTACTCTATTTCTAAAGCTGAAAATAGGGAAAAACTGCACTAAAACAACCATAAAATGGGCTAGACAACTCCAAAAATTGCCAAATTTATTTTGTTGTCTTAGTTAGCCCCTTGTGCACCTCTCACAAAAAATTTTGAGTTCTAACTCTTCATGATTCAAAATTTCCTAAAATTTCCTAAGAGTGGGCAATTCTCCATGGGCCCTGATTGACCAATTATTTCAAAAATACAAAATTTTGACCCGACAGTCACTTTTTGGAGTCATAGCCCATTACGATCAGCTCATCATGCTAATAATTTTGGTATATAACACCCACAACCTTTTTCGGAAGTCAAATTTCACAAGGTTATGGTCAATACACGGGGTCATCCCCGATCTAAGACTGAGGTTGCACCCAATGCACCAAAGGGTCCAGAATGCCCTAGAGGTAGCACACCTACCCAAAACATACCTGAACAAACTTTAGATAGTCTCAGGGGAGACAACACCACTCACAATGGATCTCACCAAGAAACCCCGCTCAGGAGAACCAACACAAGATCTTCTCGTGACCTAAATGAGAATACTTCTAGACCCACCACATCTCATCACACTGAGAGTTCAAATCAGCCCAATGAGGGGCAAGATAGAGGGAAGGAAACCATTCACATGTCTATTGTAATGCCAAATCCATCTGAACATGGGGGATGTCAGTTGTTTGACCATAGTATTGGCAAGGAAGGAACTCCTCTTGCCCAACCTTGGAAGACCCATCACCTTGAATTCTTAGATCAAGGTGCTAGAAGATCCCAACATGGGACATTTGAGCATGGTAGCATATATCATGATCGTACCCCTCATAGATCTACTAGATCCACTAAAGAATACATCATGGATGAAGGAACTGTAACTCAGTTGCATCCTATCCATACCCATGGTGAGTGTTACCAAAGAACACGTGGCACCTCCACAACATCCTTGCATGAGAGTTACACCCCTAGGAAAGAGCATAATATCAACGCAGTCTCAACTCATCGAGGGAAGAGATTTGCCAACCTTGTTGTGTAATTCAAAGTAAACAAGAACCCTTGCATGGAGTTGCAGAGTCATAGACCCAACATAGAAAAATTATCATATCGGTTACATAGGTTAGTTGCAATTTTGAGAGAACAAATACTCCAAGATAAATTAGAGGATTTGTGCATTTAGTGTGAGTGTTTATAAAACATAGAACGAGAAAGAAAAAAATAACAATGGTTGCACCAACAACGATTATATGAACATCACCTAGAAGAGCAGCATATCCTTGATCTAAAGGAGTGTGAAGAGCGATCAAACATATTGGCTCAATCAAAATTACCTCCCCATAGTGAGTATAGGCAGCAACATAATGAGAGACGTGCTACTTCATACCTTGAGATGCATAATAGGTGAGTAGATGATTATATTCACCATACCTCTCAACATGCTTCTCGACCACATGATCATTTAGTGCCAAACAAGCCTAAGCATAGGCAATATGAGAGATCAGAGTTAGATGACCAGGATCAACAATATCTTGAACCATCTTCTGTAGATGTGGTCGATGAATACAATCGACCACCTTGTACTCAAAGAAACTTACCTCCACTTGTACCCCAGAGATACATTCAAGAGAAAGAGATCATTTATTCTCAAGCCTATAAAGTGCTAGCTGAGAGATTCAAGTCTCTCAAGAAATAGGATGTGGTTGGGCAGAATCCAACCTTGAGTAAGATACATAATCAACATTTGTGACCCTTGGTATTGATTCCTACTTATCCTAGGCACTTTGAGATGCCTAGGTTAGAAAAATTCAAAGGAGAGGAAGACGCACAAGAACATGTCACCAATTTCATGAATGTGTGCTTCCATCTTGAGCATAATGATGCCCTGATGCTACGAACGTGCATCATGAAATTATCAGGTGCAACAACCAAATGGTTCAATAAAATACCCAAGCACAACATCATCAACCTCTAGCAACTAGTGAATACATTTCTTGAACACTTCTCCTTTGGCATCAAAAATAAGGTAAGATTATTTGACTTGGCAAACCTAAAGCAATATGATGATGAGCTAGTTATGGACTATGGGGATAGGTGGAGGAAAATCATGGTGAAACTACCATTCTCCATCCTTAAAGAGCTACACAAAGCACATATCATTTCTATTGCAACAATAGTAGTACAAAACATTCGAGGAAGCCTTGGCTCAAGCCAAGATGATAGAAGATATAAATATAGAAGAAGGAGACCTAAAGCTCTATAGCAAGAAAGAATGGAACAAGAGCACATGATATCAACCACAATAGGTCCAACCTACGCATGTCAACCAGATTGTATTAAAAATTCCAAAAGCAGCATAGATCCAACAACAAGAATTTTTTTAGGCTCAACCTCCTCCTGTGCATTATGACCAGTGCAATAGGAATCAAGGCAAGGACAAACAAAAACATCCACCTCATAACTATACACCATTGCCCAAATCTTTGGCATCAATTTTCAACCACCTTTATGAGGACAAGATTTTAAACTTGCCTAAGGTGCGCACCCTAGTTCCTAATTACATCAAACCTAAGGGGTATAGGGAATATCTATATTGTGTTTATCATAGGAAAAATGACCATGATATCTAGGATTGTGTTGTGTTCAAGAATGTAGTGCAGAATATGTTGGATAAGAATGAATTGCAAATAGATAGCCCTTTAGCTATCGATAATCAAAACATTGACATATTCAAAAATCCTCTTCCCAATCATGGGGCCAACAAAAATCAAGTTGAGCATGTCAATGAGGTGCACATAGCCCCACCTAATGAGGGTTTTATCGATATGATCAATACTACAACATGAAGCAAAATATGCCTTGATCAACCCAACATGCCAAAAAATTCAACTAAAGTTGATAATCTATCATAGTCTACACCAACAATGAGTTCAATTCACTTACAAAAGGACCCTGTGATTACCTTTCATAGATAGGAGATTAAGCCAATCTCTAATAATAAACCCGATCCTCCGCTACACATCATAGCAAGCATCAATCAGATTCCATACAAGAGAGTCTTTATTAACACTAGGTCATCTGCAACTTTGAAGCACTTAAAATTTATGCCTTCACATATTACGAAATCAACATTCACATTCAGGGCCTTCAATGATGCTACTTACCCAATAATTAGCACAATAATCCTACCTATACAATTTGGGATAAAGATGATACCTACGTTGTACCATATCCTGGGGAGTGAGAGGCAGTATAACATATTGCTAGGAAGACCATAGATGAGGGATATGGAATGTGTGCCTTCCATAGTACACCAAAACCTAAAATTCACACACCAAGGAAAAGTGTATGTGGTCCCCCATGATCCTGAGCCATTCAAGTATTACAACAAGGTCGATGAGACACAAGAAAAAGTGCCTTCTTAAGAGTTCATGGTAATGGTCAACAAAAAGATAGAGGACCAAGTGACTCTAAAGCAAATAAAACAAGATGTGGTGCAATAAAATATTGCTTCCATATTGAAGGGGTCAAAACCATTAGCATTAGTCATCCCTGACTCACTTCTCATGGTGCCTCCTCAATAGCAAAAACAAGTGTTCCTCGCACATTAGATTAGGGATACACGAGCTGGCATAGTTCAAAACTATGAAGTGAAATAGAAACATGAATTGAGTCACAAATGTGAGCATGAGAATTCCACTGATGAAGTGGATAATCAAGAAATGTCCACCTCATCTCACATGAAATAAATTGGTGATTTGCATATACTTGGGGGTCCTGTAGACCCCAATATTTCACCTCCTTCAAGTGATGACAATGGTATTTCAAACCAGTCATTAGAAATACACATGACATCCTTGTTAGTTTTGCAATCCATTCTAAGTTGTATAGATAGAATGGAGTACCAAATGGATGCACAAACTGAGGCATTACACTTCATCGTGAACCAACTTGAGAACTTGGAATTACAAAAGCAACCCTCATCTAAGGTCAAACCACCTCCTGTGCAGCCATACGAAAAGCCTCAACTAGATCAAGCTCCAACCCGACCACCTCAACAAACTAGCAAGTATCTATCATTTCCTAAGCCTGCATTATCAATTTTTAATCTATTATGTGCCAAAAACACCATCACCATACTTGAGGTATGACCTTTAGATCCAAATCATCTAAAATCCAAGGGATATAAGGAGGATGAGCATTGTGTATACCATACATAGAACGGATATGGCATTCATGTATGCCAACATTTTAGAGCTCTAATACACAATATGATCAACAAAAAGCAACTTCAAATTGTCAACCAACAAGTGACCATAGTCAGTAATCCACCCCTTGCACCCAAAAAGCAAGAGGAGCCCCCTAAGCTAACAACCGAAATACCTATGGCTCAATATGGTTACCAATCTAGGCTAGAGCATGCTACATGCTCAAAACACCAACAACACATTTGGAATCCTTTAAATGAGTCCATGTCTAACATTTTTTAGAAGTTGTAGGAAGCTAAGGTCATCACCTTACCTGACATCAAACCTTTAGACCCAAATAGAGTTAAACCTAAGGGTTATAGGGAGGACCATTACTGTCTCTATCACTAAATAGAGGGGCATGGCATTTGTAATTGCTATGGATTCAGGAGGGTTGTTCATGATCTCATAGATAGTGGGGATTTTCCTATAAATGGTTCATCCATAGTGCCTCAACCTTCCAAAATAGAGGCTACATCATCCCAATTGAGATCCCAAGGTCAATCACAGCCTCATAGGCCTAACAAGCCACCTCAGTAGGAGGTAACATTTGATATGACTACTATGACTTTATTTCAAAAGTTGTACAAGGCAAATGCATTTGTATTTCCTGAGGTCAAGCAAAGAGCACCCAAGCATGGGTCCACTAATGAAAGCCTCTATTGTATGTATCACTGTATATAGGGGTATGACATTCGTGGCTACCATTTATTCTAGAAGGTGGTCCAAGATCTATTAGAATGAAATGATCTCCACGTAGATGGTTCACTCATTTTATCTCATCAAGATAGGGTCACCCCACAAAATTATTTGCCCCAATTGAAAGATTTGATTTGTGTCATCTTCCTGAGCAAGATGATTACATTATGGTGGAAAACATACACAATGGGGATCCTAAAGGTAGCATATCTTCCCCACCATCCACATTAAGTTCAATGAAGCAAAATGAGACTTCTAAAGGTATCGCACCTTCCTCACTTTCATTGAGTAGCACACACACGGGGGATACCTAAGGTATCATACCTTCCCCCTATCAAAACAATAAAATTCAAAATTTTAAAAACATTCAAAATTACAAAAATAGTATAAAACATCAAAAAATCCAAACAAATCATAAAACATTAAAATAAAAAACAAAAGGCTCCAAAGGTAGCATAGCACCTTTGGTCAATTCACAAAAAGCCCCAAAGGCATCATAAGCCCTTTGGTAAATTCACAAAAAGGCCCCAAAGGTACTCAAACCCTTTGGTCAAGTACAAAATACACAAAAATTCAAAAACATTGTTAAACACAAAAACACAAAAACAATTGAAAACATCAAAAATACAAAAACATTTATATTATGCATTCACACTTGCATCCATATAGTCACATTGTGTTAGGCATTCACATCCATTGCATTTGCATTTAGTAGGTTGTATTCACAATCTTACAAATGACACCATGTTGTACACCAATCATGCATCTTCACAATCCATCTTCATCCATCACCCATGTGTGTAATTGTGTTTTTCAACATAATCCCTTCCTATTGCTATGAGGAATATACTAGGGTTTTTCGGTCACTCAACCATACCTAGTGGTTTTATCAAAATTTGTAGAAAGTTATCTTAGCTTTTAATAGATGAGGTTTGGTTTTGATAGCACATGGTATATTTCAAAATCCCATCACTAATCAAAACACTAAAATCCTAGTTGGAATAAGGGAAATATGAATGCTGCAAAGTGGCACTAGGCATACTTAAGTGAAAAGTTTATCTTGCTCATCCCCCTGTGCGATTAGTTTGGAAATGCTAAGAATTGGCAAAAGGACAAGTTCACCCCTACCCAAATAAATCCCTTGCTTTAATAAAAACAAGCAAAAATATTGAACAAAGAAAAATTCAAAAGCAAAATAAACAGTGATTATCATCACTACATAAATTCCTTGCTCAAAAGAAAAACAAAAATTCAAAATAAACAATGATTTTCATCACTAAGCATGAGCAAGTATCCCAAATAAATATGAAGAAAATAAGGGAGTATTGAACTTGAATCCCTGAAATTCTCAACATGCATGAATCATAAGGTATCCTTATACACGATGATATGTCTATTAGCATCTTGCTTTTATACAGACCAGTGTTTGCATATGGAAGAGCTAGCTTTAGGTGTCTTGTACTTCCTAGTGGTCTAATCCAACTGAGTCCAACTTAGGATCAGGATAAAACATTTGAGGATCCCAAATACAACAATGGGCTGAATGAATCCCATCTGGCATGGGGGTATGCTTATGTTTTATCTAAAATATTCATTTGCACACATAGGAATAATGAATATCTAGGTCTTCATAACAAAACTATATCCTTCAGAAGCTTTGTATGATCAGTATACAACTTTTGATGGAGCAACTAGAGTGTTTGAGTCTCATGGAAAACCTTAAAAACATTCCTCATAGAAACAAATCATTCCATCAGTCAAATCATCAACTTTATTTATGGAGTTTTTTGTTAAAGGGTTTTCATGAAATAGGATAGATATCGAATGAATTTCAGCAATGATATTTAGATGATCACTGACTATTTTGGGGATATATTTTAATTTACATAAGCTTATAAATAAATTACATACATATCACATCATCTCATCTCACATTTGGATGCGTAAACAATTAATTCTTATTTTAAGAGTTATTATTTACATTCATGATTTTTATACATTCTGTGGTGTTGTCCATTAGTTTGTAAACACATATTATATTCATTCCTTATGTTTTAAGTGATTAAATCATATAGGGTCATATGCATTAGACCATCCTCATGTAATTAATGCATTGCATTCCACATCATATATCATATCATATCACATAAAGTAAATGCATAAACAATTGAAACAAAATTAAACATGCATTTAACATTAAGCATTGCATCCATATATGCATATATCATAAGTAGTCCATCTACACATCATATATCCATCATCTAACCATACATCCATCATCTAGCTAGTGCATGTAATCAAAACATCACAACATATAGCAATAATCAAATCATATAAACATTGCATCCACATATACATACATAATAGTCCATCTATACATATAGATCATGGCATCTCATAACACATCTAAAATATAGCTACCACATTTCATCAGTATATTGCATACATATAGCATAATCAAATCATTATCTAGGCATAACATCCATCATTGCATCCATAACATAAAATAAAAATAAAAATATTTGCTAAACATCAACTGGGGTATTATTGGTATCATACCTCCCCTAATTAACAATCAAACAGTTAAACAATCAACCCCAAAAAGTCCCAAAGGTATCCATAAACTCTTTGGTCAACCCAAAAAGCCCCAAAGGTAGCATAAGCCCTTTGGTCAACTCACAAAAAGAACCAAAGGTAGCATAAGCCCTTTGGTCAATCCAAAAAGTCCCAAAGGTAGCATAAGCCCTTTGGTCAAGTCACAAAAAGCTCCAAAGGCATCATAAATCATTTGGTCAACTCACAAAAGGCTCCAAAGGTAGCATAAGCTCTTTGGTCAACTCACAAAAAGCCCCAAAGGTAGCATAAGCCCTTTGGTCAACTCACAAAAGGTCCCAAAGGTAGCATAAGCCCTTTGGTCAACTCACAAAAGGCCCCAAAGATAGCATAAGCCCTTTTGTCAACCCAAAAAGCCCCAAAGGTAGCATAAGCTCTTTGGTCAAGTCACAAAAAGCCCCAAAGGTAGCATAAGCCCTTTGGTCAACTCATAAAAGGCCCCAAAGGTAGCATAAGCCCTTTGGTCAACTCAAAAAAGGCTCCAAAGGTATCACAAGCCCTTTGGTCAACTCACAAAAAGCCCCAAAGGTAGCATAAGCCCTTTGGTCAACTCAAAAATGCCCCAAAGGCATCGCAAGCCCTTTTGTCACCTCACAAAATGCCCCAAAGGTATCATAAACCCTTTGGTCAACTTGCAAAATGTTGAGCAAAGTGCAGCAAACAATATTGTCATTGTTGTCAACACAGTCAGACAGATTTATTGATGCAATGGACAAGAGTTTATTGAACAACAAGGTGCAGCCAAAGTACAATGGATAGGAGTTCAGTGTTGAGCAAGGTGTTGCAGGAGGATTGTCATTGTTGTCAATACAGTTCAGTTAGATCTAATGATGCAATGGACAAGTAGTTCAGAAGTCACTCAGATGCAGAGGATAAAGTTCAAAATTTAGTCAGATCATGAGTCCTTAAATGATAGATGCACAGAAACAGAAAACATAATTTAGAATGAGAAGAAGAAGTCTTCAGAACCTGAGATGTCAAGAAGCGGAAAGGTTTTTTTGTGAAAACCAAGGCAGTCAAAATAAAAAGTTTTATTTAAAATCATGGATAACAGATTTGAAATGGGTTTTTCTTAAAACCCAAGTTGGCTCTTCGTTTCGTTGAAAAAGATGCCCCGATGATGAAGATATTTAATTTTAAATATTTAGTTTAAATTTTATTTTATTTAAAATTTAAATTAAAATATTAAATTAAATTAAAAGGGCCGACGTGTTACTATTTCGCGGCAATAAGCTATAGGAAGGTGACGAAGGTGGAGAAGAGTTTGAGGCCGACAAAGTTAAATTTGGGCCGACGGATTTTAGGGTTTGGCAGTCGACAATTTCTAGGGTTTTGTAGCCGACATTCTTAGGGTTACAGCCGATGGATTTTAGGGTTTGGCAGCTGACAAATTCTAGGGTTTCTCAGTCGACGTTCTTCTAGGGTTTGTTTCTAAAATTTCTTCTATAAAAGCAAGGGTTCTTCGAGTTTGAAAAAGGGGTTGTGTTAAGATAAAGTGTGAATGCGAGCATAGTGTTTGTGAAAGTGAAGTTCATGTTGAGCAGAGAGCAGAATGTGAAATGACACAGAGTGTGCGAAGCGTGTGCACGAGAGAAAGTAGAGTGTGCAGAGAAGCGTGAAGGGCAAAGTTGATTGCAAAGTCCGTCGTAGTAAGGCAGACAGATCGTGTGAAGTGATTGCGCAAGAGAGAGCAAGAGTGCACAAAGATTGCAAAGGTGATGTAGACCAGTTAGAGTCTTGCAATAACAAAGGTATATGTCAAACATTTTTTATTTAATATTGAAGTCCAGTTGGTGCTGGCAAATTAAGGGGTTGGTGCCTCTTTCCAATAGGTGCTGGTAAAATAGGAGTTGGTGCTCCATTCTGTTGAAGCAGATAAAGTTAAGGGGTTGGTGCTCCTTCCAGTTGGTGCTGGTAAACAAATTGTCCAGTTGGTGCTGGAAAATTAAGGGGTTGGTGCTTCTTTCCAGTAGGTGCTGGTAAAATAGGAGTTGGTGCTCCATTCTGTTGAAGCAGATAAAGTTAAGGGGTTGGTGCTCCTTCCAGTTGGTGTTGGTAAACAAATTGTAAAGTTGGTGCTTTGCAAGAGGTTGGATTTGGATGGGAGTCCAAGCAGCCATTCTTTTTGAGGAGTAGCCATTTTGGTGAACCTCGTTAAAAATCTGTGTTGTGTGATGTTCTCTTGCGGTACTTATTATATCTGTTTATAAGTTTTATCTGTTGCAATTTTTTTTAGAGCTGTCTATTCATGTTTTGGAATGCTACACTGATTCACCCCCCCTCTCAGTGTCATTGTGATTACAACAATTGGTATCAGAGCCAAGTTCCTTCGAAAAGTTTAACAGCTTGAAGGAAGATCTTACAAGAACACAAATGGCAAGGAAAGGCAAAAGCAAAACCATAAGACACAAGAAGAAGAAATCTCACAAGGGCACAAAAGAAAATGAAGATGATCTCAATGTTGCTCGCTTTGGGAATGAAAATAGATTCAAGAGATGAATCAAACAATGGAGAACAAGCCAGATTAATAAAGTTTTGCACCAGATGTGGGAAGACCGGTCACTTTGTAGCTGATTGCTCACAAGGTAGAGAATGTTTTGTTTGTGGTCAACTCGGGCATAATGGACGCCAATGCCATGGGTTTAGTAGCAGTGAAGATGAAGATGATCCGTTCAAAATTGATAAAGAAACAGATTTTGAACAAGAGTGTGATGAAGAAGGAAGTGATGCAGAAGCAAATTGGGAACAAAAACTGATTTCAGACTTGAGTAAAAAGGTTGAGGATGCAGAAGATATAATCACCAACTTGAAAATTCAAGTAGAAGATTACAAGAAAATTTTTGAAGATCTTGAAATGCAGTCTTCTAAGCAAAGCAAGCTAGAAAAAGAAATTGACGGTTTAAGAATGCGGAAGAAGAAATGAGTAATAAAGTTGGTATATACAGCAAACATGAAGAGGAATCTAACAAAGTTGTTAACAATCTGGAGCTGAAAATAGAAGAGTTCAAAAAGAGTGAAGAAACTCTCAGGTATCAAATCAATGAGAAAGAGACTGTATGCTGCCAACAAGAAGAAGAGATTGTTTCATTGAAGAAACAACTAAAAGAGGCCAATATAAATCTCAAATTTGAGAAGAGCACAGAGTTGCTAGATACAATGATAAATCAACAAAGAAGCTCCACAAATAAGTTTGGTCTTGGATATGAAGCTGAACAACCTTCATCCTCCAAATATGTAGAGAAGAAGAAGTCCTCGGTTGAAGGATTGAAACAAGAAAAGTCTGAAGTTGAATCCTCAAAAGGAAGAAAATATCAAAGAAGATCTACAGCAAAGCAACCACAGCAAAAGAGGTTCTCTCACTCTCACTCTTTTAATAATAATGCTTTTTATGGCTATTTTTCTAAATGCAACCACTTTGGTCACAAGGCAATTTATTGTGGACTCGAACAATAGATCAAAGAGTTATGTTGATAAAAATACTTCTATTTTTTTGAGTGAACACCCTGTGCAATGTTTTAAATGTAATGGCCATGGGCACATAGCAAGGTTTTGTTCAAGCACTTATGTATCCAATCTAAGGCAATACCATAGATTTCATCATACACATAGAATGCAATACAGACAGGGAATAAAACATGTGCAATGTTTTAAATGCAACAGTCAAGGGCACATAGCAAGGTTCTGTCCAAGCACTTCTATATCTAATCTAAGGCAAAACCCTAGATTTCATCAGACACAAAGAGGACAACACCGACAAGGAACATATCATGTGCATAAAAGAAAAGAAAATAATCATCCATCAAGAATGCACAAGAGACAACCCCACAAGAGAAATGTTCAAGTTCACGAACAGGAGCAAAATAGGGATGTTGTTGAAAAACCCAAGCCCAAGTTCAGGAAAGTCCGGAGAAAGACAGAAGAAAGGAAATTGTGTCTCCTTGGATTGAAGGAGGCTACTCCGCCATTGCTCTAAGCAACTCCAGGTGGCACATCCTCAGGAGGAGCAATATTAAAGTTTTATTTTAATGCTCCTATGTATTTGTCTAGGTATCTGAGGATGAAAGGTAAGCAGTCGGGTTAATGTTGTATAGTTGTTAAAGTGTGTTTTTCAGTTTATATAGTGGTTTGTGGAAATGCCGTGAAGTGTGGTGTTTAATTTGAGAGCTGTCACCATTGGTAGTTTTGAGATATGTCACTATTGTACTGTTGATGATTCTTAATACCACTGTTCAAAATTACGAATCATAATAGTCCAGGTAATTTGCTCAACGAAAGAATGCTTGCCCTAGCTGTGTATTTGTGTTTCGAGCAGCATGTATTTGTTTTTACTCTTTGATGTGAAGATTGCCAGATCTTTCATGACACCTTGGTGAATATATTTAATTCACAGACAGTTTTGTTTTAACTATTGATTTAATGCCAGTCCAAGGATAAGAAGCTTGAGGCTGAGTAAGGTGCACTACGGTTGGCCATAAAGTGTTTGACAAAATGTCTTCTTTCGACATGCATAGTTGAAAGTAAGAGTTGGCAGTAAAATTGCAATGCTGGACAAAAATTGGTACAGATGTGAGTCACTTGTCAATTCTGTTGACAAAAGTGAAATCAGCATGTTGAATGGGAAGATTGAAGAAATTTTTTTTTAATGAGCAGCCAGATGATTTCCAGCCTGGTGATGAATAGTTGAGTTGCTTTCATAGTGGTTGTTTTGATCAAGTTAATGCTTTTCTTGATACATGATTTGGGCTTACTCCATTGAGTTTGATTTGAGCAAGTTATTCTTTGCCTTGGTGATTTATGTTGGTGGTCTGTCTTTTTCAAATACCTTTGGAAGGAAAAGGATGTCTACTAGTTTCCTTTTCATGTAGTGATTGGTTGAATGCTTCAAGGTTAATCTTGAGTTGAATGATGTTGGTTAAACCTTGTCTATAAGCATTGTTGCTAAAGCCCTAATTGGTTGAGAAAAGATGTTGGTTGTGTTGTGGTACAGTGTTTGGTACTTGCACAGAGTTGAAAGTGGATTGAGGTAGCCTATTGGATTCTCACTACAGAGAGAGACAAATAGTTGTCATTAGGTTCAAGCTTGTTGAGAATATATCCAAGATGCATGGTGAAGTTGTATGCAGATGTTGCTGGCATTGCAGAACAAAAAGCTGGCTATATAAGATTATTGTATGCCTTCACTAACAAGGGACAAGTTTGAGTTTGCAAGGTAATAGAGGGTAGTTGCACAGAAGACAGTGGTTCAGTCATGTTCTTACACATGTTATATTGGTGAAGTTGACGGTGATGGTGTCATTCACTGGTTATTGCTGCTATTCACATTGTTGATTTTATTGATGCCTATTATGCTTATCATGATGTTGTCAATCAGTGAAATGAAGTGGTCTTGGACTCAGGGGGAGCATTTGTGTATTTGTTTTTCTTCTTGTTCATGCTTGGAATATTTGCTAATTGTAATAATTTGTGTCTAAGAATATTGTGCATAGACTCAGGGGGAGTCTGCAGCAACCCTTTGGTATTATTGTCAAAGGGGGAGAAGATTTACAAGAAAATTGCACATGTGTTGCCAACAATTCCAAAGGGGGAGATTGTTGAGCAAAGTGCAGCAAACAGTATTGTCATTGTTGTCAACACAGTCGAGACGATTTATTGATGCAATGGACAAGAGTTTATTGAACAACAAGGTGCAGCCAAAGTACAATGGATAGGAGTTCGATGTTGAGCAAGGTGTTGCAGGAGGATTGTCATTGTTGTCAATACGGTCAGTTAGATCTAATGATGCAATGGACAGGTAGTTCGAAGTCACTCAGATGCAGAGGATAAAGTTCAAAATTTAGTCAGATCATGAGTCCTTAAATGATAGATGCACGAAACAGAAAACATAATTCAGAATGAGAAGAAGAAGTCTTCAGAACCTGAGATGTCAAGAAGCGAAAAGGTTTTTTTGTGAAAACCAAGGCAAGTCAAAATAAAAAGTTTTATTTAAAATCATGGATAACAGATTTGAAATGGGTTTTTCTTAAAACCCAAGTTGGCTCTTCGTTTCGTTGAAAAAGATGCCCCGATGATGAAGATATTTAATTTTAAATATTTAGTTTAAATTTTATTTTATTTAAAATTTAAATTAAAATATTAAATTAAATTAAAAGGGCCGACGTGTTACTATTTCGCGGCAATAAGCTATAGGAAGGTGACGAAGGTGGAGAAGAGTTTGAGGCCGACAAAGTTAAATCTGGGCCGATGGATTTTAGGGTTTGGCAGTCGACAATTTCTAGGGTTTTGCAGCCGACATTCTTAGGGTTACAGCCGATGGATTTTAGGGTTTGGCAGCTGACAAATTCTAGGGTTTCTCAGTCGACGTTCTTCTAGGGTTTGTTTCTAAAATTTCTTCTATAAAAGCAAGGGTTCTTCGAGTTTGAAAAATGGGTTGTGTTAAGATAAAGTGCGAATGCGAGCATAGTGTTTGTGAAAGTGAAGTTCATGTTGAGCAGAGAGCAGAATGTGAAATGACACAGAGTGTGCGAAGCGTGTGCGCAGAGAAAGCAGAGTGTGCAGAGAAGCGCGAAGGGCAAAGTTGATTGCAAAGTATTGTCAGTAATAGGCAAGAGATTGTGTGAAGTGATTGCGCAAGAGAGAGCAGAGTGCACAAAGATTGCAAAGGTGATGTAGACCAGTTAGAGTCTTGCAATAACAAAGGTATATGTCAAACATTTTTTATTTAATATTGAAGTCCAGTTGGTGCTGGAAAATTAAGGGGTTGGTGCCTCTTTCCAGTAGGTGCTGGTAAAATAGGAGTTGGTGCTCCATTCTATTGAAGCAGATAAAGTTAAGGGGTTGGTGCTCCTTCCAGTTGGTGCTGGTAAACAAATTGTCCAGTTGGTGCTGGCAAATTAAGGGGTTGGTGCTTCTTTCCAGTAGGTGCTGGTAAAATAGGAGTTGGTGCTCCATTCTGTTGAAGCAGATAAAGTTAAGGGGTTGGTGCTCCTTCCAGCTGGTGCTGGTAAACAAATTGTAAAGTTGGTGCTTTGCAAGAGGTTGGATTTGGATGGGAGTCCAAGCAGCCATTCTTTTTGAGGAGTAGCCATTTTGGTGAACCTCATTAAAAATCTGTGTTGTGTGATGTTCTCTTGCGGTACTTATTATATCTGTTTATAAGTTTTATCTGCTGCAATTTTTTTTAGAGCTGTCTATTCATGTTTTGGAATGCTACACTGATTCACCCCCCCTCTCAGTGTCATTGTGATTACAACACAAAAATCCCCAAAGGTAGCATAAGCCCTTTGGTCAACTCACAAAAGGCCCCAAATGTAGCATAAGCCCTTTGGCCAATTCACAAAAGGACCCAAAGGTAGAATAAGCCCTTTGGTCAATCCAAAAAGCTCCAAAGGTAGCATAAGCCCTTTGGTAAATTTACAAAAGTCCCCAAAGGTAGCTTAAACCCTTTGGTCAACCCAAAAAGCCCCAAAGGTAGCATAAGCCCTTTGGTCAACTCACAAAAAGCCTCAAAGGTAGCATAAGCCCTTTAGTCAACTCACAAAAAGCCCCAAAGGTAGCATAAGCCCTTTGGTCAACTCACAAAAAGCCCGAAAGGTAGCATAATCCCTTTGGTCAACTCATAAAAGGCCCGAAAGGTATCATAATCCCTTTGGTCAACTGACAAAGGGTCCCAAAGGTAGCATAAACCCTTTGGTCAACCCAAAAAGCCCCAAAGGTAGCATAAGCCCTTTGGTCAACTCACAAAAAGCCCCAAAGGTAGCATAAGCCATTTGGTCAACTCATAAAAAGCCCCAAAGGTAGCATAAGCCCTTTGGTCAACTCATAAAAGGCCCTAAAGGTAGCATAAGCCCCTTGGTCAACTCACAAAAGGTTCCAAAGACATCACAAGCCCTTTGGTCAACTCACAAAAAACCCCAAAGGTAGCATAAGCCTTTTGGTCAACTCACAAAAAGCCCCAAAGGTATCATAAGCCCTTTGGTCAACTCACTGCCTATAACAATAAAATGACCCTCTTCAAGGGTCCAAATCAATCATCTTGGTCAAGCGACTCATTGCTTTATTCATCGTCCTTTCCTCATAGACTCATCGCTTGAGGGGGTAGTCAAAATTTCAAACAATCATAATCAAAGTCAATAAAATATCACTTGATCTTGTCAAATCGCTTTCATCTTATGAATCATTGCCAAAAACTATCATAAGCTTACCCTTTGTTGGGGCAAAAAGTAAACATAACAGTTAAGTTTGTATCTCTCCTTCTTTCGGATCTATAGTAGCACTGAAGCTATCAGATTTTCTAATGAACGAGTGCAAGATTTTGTAAATTTAAGCCTTCCATTCTATTGGAAGCAATGATTCTAAGATACGCATCCTTTCTCACAACTTGGGCATCCAATATCGATCAGATCAATGATCATCACACACCCTACAATGTGGCCCTAGGTGGTCTATTTTTTCTCCAAGTTGTGTTTTCCCGTAACACATCCCAAAAAGGGGTATCTATAGACACCTAAAAACATCATGTTTAGGAGACTACTCATATGAGTACATCCACAGACCATATGACTAATCTTAGACCTTTCCAAGAGCTAGAAGTGGTCCTAACCAGTCAAAAAGGGCAATTCTAGCTTATTTAGGTTTGGCCGCTATCAACCAAAGCGACCACCAATCCTAGCCTCTCAAGCTGAGAGTGATCACAATTAGTCATTGCTAATAATAGCAGCTAGCACTGAAACACAAAATGTCATGAGGGATCACCCAAATCATGAGTAGTAATGGTAGTTTGCATGTATTTCAAAGGGATCTTGGCAAGGAACTTCCAGAGTTCCTATTGACTACCCCTTCCATGCTAAGTCAAGATTGAACCTTCCCGTTGGGACAGTCAGTTGGCATGCATATCTAGAGCTTGGCTTCCCCAGGAAGCCAAGCCCTAGATTTAAATCTAAAACTTGGAAGGCTACATATGTAGACTTCTAGGAAGGTAAAATATATAAAGAGAGTTCAAATTGTGTGCAGTGGAGCCCTATCAAAATGGAGATTCAATCTATGCCCCTTTGAGGAGCATTGGAGCACCATCTAGTTGAGCCACGTCCATGCATTAGTATTCAGATCCATCATTTCCAATCACCAATCAGTGTAGGAGACACAACAGGCGAACCTTGAACATCAATTTGAGCAAGGATGATAGTGCTATAGTCCCTAGTTCACGAGAAGAAGAGCTTACTTCATGGCCACTATCTTGGATAGTGGTCTGCATGCATATTTTAGGACATTAAACATTATTTCTCATTGTTTTAGCTCAAATACATTACTACTTGATTTATTAATTAGTCATAGATCAGAAATAATTTCATTAACACATTTACTTCATATTTATCAGCTTTCCATGCATTTATTATTTGGGTTATGTTCATATTTTAGTATTGTCATGATCATTTATATTATTTATCAGGTTTTCTAATAAGAGCCTCCTTCGAAGAGGCAACCCGTACTACTTATTGTGCTATGTTGTTTCCTTGCCTATAGATACAGGTTCACATGATCAGTTCAAATCATACAGAGCACGAGATCCCTCCAAGACGAGATCAGGAGAAGGAGGCATATGTAAGCCCTCGGACAGTTTGGTGTGTGAGATCGAGAGGCCTATGAAGGTGCACCATCCCCTTGTGGGGGATACATTCACCGATTATCCCACTTGTAATCTGTTGTATCAAAATGAGTATCCCTTAGAGGGATGTACATGTAACTGAGATATGGAAGCATTAATAAAAGAGTCCTTCTTTGCTTATTATTTTTGTGTTATGTGTGCTTGTGTATTTCTTTATTTTCATTTGATATAATAATGACATTACAAGTAGGGTACGTGTGGTGCGCACTCCTCGGGCTCGCACAACTATAGTTGAAGCATATACATTTATAATCCCAATTTTAAAGTTTTTCTCTTTCCTTTGAAATAATCCAAAAACCTAATTACATTTTTCTTCTAATAGTTTCCTATCCCATTTGTATTTGTACCATACTATTGCAATACCACCTAAAGCTCATGTAGAAGAAACTACTAAACAATCATCCATATTCCAAATATTCATAAAAGCATTCTTACATTTCTCAATTTTTTTATCAATTGAAAAGGTGAGGGTTTGGAAAGGATCCCACAACCTAATACAAACACTCCCTAATGTGGGAAACACTCTTAAGAAAAGACACAAAATGGTAAAAATGAAAAATTTTAATTGCATTCAACAAAAATATATTTATAGGCATGTTTGCCTTTATAAGGAGACATTTAATATGCATAATCGTGTCAATATTAAATGCAATACATGATCCATGTCAATATTAAATGCAATACAATACTAATCCCTATCATTCCTCCCCACCGAGGAAGCATTGGTCCCCAATGTGTACAAGTGTGGAAGAGAAAGAGGAAAAGCAAAGGAGTGTCGGGTACAACCAAAAATGCACTCCTGTACAAAAATAGAAAGACCAATGATGAACTGGAGCAAGTCTTTAGAAAATAAAAAATAGATGTTGGCATTGAGTTGGGCTTGGAAGAACCTTTTCAATGATTGTAAACATTGTTATACTAGCGATGGCTGAAGAGTCCCTCAATTCAACAGGAGGAGAAAAAAATAGGTGATGTGACAAAAAAATAAAAATAAAATAAAAATATATCAGTGCAGAAATTAAGTGCAATGGAGTGGAAGCTGAGGCAACAGGCAATGCAAAAAATTAAGGACAATGGTCAACACGGGGTGCAAAATCAGCAACATAAGTTATGGATTAAATAAAATTAAATAAAATTTAATTTAATTTAATTATGGGTTTATGGATGATTGGATTAAATTAAATTAAATAAAATTTAATTTAATTTAATTATGGGTAATGGTCAATGGAGACAAAAGTGATGGATTAAAGTAAATTAAAAATTTTAATTTTAATTTAATTATGGGTTTATGGATGATGTGAATGGGCAACGATCAATAGAGAATATTTAATTTAATGCATAAATATGATATTTAAAAATAAGTGTGATATTAAATATTGTAATTTTAAATTAAAGTAAAATTTAATTTAATTTAAAAATTTATCCAAGGAAAAGGGAGCAATGATTATTATGGAATGACAATGACTAATTTGATGGTAACACAAGCAAGTGGTAAGTGGCAGGTATGTTTGACCAATGATAACGACTAGCAATCAACATGGGGTGAGAGGGGGAGGCCATGGGGGTGCATGGGCTAGGGGAGGCAGATTGAAAACCCAATGAAAACTAGTGACCAAAAGGATGGAAATGGGTCCTGAAAGTGGACAGTTGGTGCTGAAAATAGAAATCCATTTCTGGAATGCAGGAAAGACAAACAAGTGACACGGGGAAGGATCTTGATACTGTGGAATATTGTAAAAAAATAATAGATTGGTGGAATATTGAGAACAATGCTGAAAATGTAGATTCAGAGACCAAACATGAGATGCATCGAGAGCAGCAATGATGGTTGAAGCTTAGTTGTTTGAAAACTTTTGTGATTGTGGTAGCAAAACACTATTTTCTTCTTCATCACAGAGATGTTGAAAAATTTTGGTATGTTCTTCTTCCAGGAGATCAATTGTAGAGAAAAACACAATATTATGAGCAACATCATTTAAAAATCAAACAAGTTTTCCTTCAACAATTATTTGAACAATATCTTCTTTCACAACAGGAACATCAGTAGCAATGACTATTTCGGTGAGTCTAGCAACTTGGATTTTCTGAATTTCAATAGTGAGATCTCTTAGCTGGTGTGCTTTATTGGCAAGAAGAATTTTATCAACAACAGTCATGGCAAGAAGAATTTTAGCTTGGATCTATTGGATTTCTACAAAGAGATCCCTAAGTCGATGAGAGACCTCGTTGAGTGAAAGCTCGAGGTTTGCTATCATGGTGTCGAACATGAAAACTATAAATAATGCAAATTAGACCAAGAAAAATTAGAAAGACTACACAACAACGTGAGTTGAGGATCGAGGATCAGAGGGACCCTAGCTATAAACAATATCAAGTTCATAGGTCAAGGAAATATGTGGATAACAATACCTGTGGAAAGCAAACAGTGGGTATATTGGCCTCACTTGTGCTAGAAATTGCAAAAATATATGTAGATAAGACCGAATAAAATTGGAAATACTGCACTATAGTGTGATCTAAGGGTCGAGAGTCAGAGGGACCCCATCTAGTTAAGGTTTGGGAGTTAGAGGGACCCTAGCTGAGAGTTTTAAAAAATAGGAGTGATCGAAAGTGTTCATAGCAGGGAAAGAGTGTTCACCCATCAAGATCCAAGGGTTGGATTTCTCATTAATTTAGGAACTAATATGGTCTTATGAAAAGGATAGTTTGCAAAAACCCTTACACCTTGCTCTAATACCAATGATGTGGGAAGAAAACTCAAGCGGTGAACATGATAATGGAACGATGAAAACTATTAATTGCATTCAACAAAAACATATTTATAGGTATGTCTACCTTTATAAGGAGACATTTAATATGCATGATCCATGTCAATATTAAATGTAATACATGATCCATTTCAATATTAAATGCAATAAAATACTAATCTCTATCACTCTCGAAGGAGATAAACAACCACCGAACCCAACAAGGTTTACCAACCAAGATGAAATACAAGACCGAAAACCCAACATCTAGCCAACTTATACACTGCTAGCAATATATAACAGTGTAACTATCACCTTAGGGAATGATGGCAATACCATGGGCATAAAACTCCATCAATGAGATGAGTTACGTTAGTGAATAACAAGTCAGTAATAGACTTCTTTCGATGCTTATCACCCAATTCTGATCCAATCAGCATCCTGAGATCCCTCATGCAACACCAAAACCATCCATGAGGCTTTGAATTTAGCCTAATTTTAAATATTTATGAATGATTCCTCAAAATCTAGAACCACCTCAAATTTAATTGGAGAAAGCAGTCCCCAAAGGTTGAAAAAAACAACAGATAGGATTCATACCACAAGAACCATGTGGGATGAAAAAAACCCTCATACACACAATAATTTCCCACAAATAAAATGCTAGTACATCCTAACAAGGATAGCACCCAACAAATCCAAAGGGACCACTAAAGAGGTACAAAATTTTGTGCCTAGCGTTCGCACCCAAGAAGAAAAATAAAGAACATAGGATGTGACTCAGTTTAAAATAGGATTGAATGTGACACTTGGATAGGCTAATCCAACCACTGTGGCAATCCCAAGAAGTATTAAGGGGTAGATGAACAATTTTCTTCATTGAGAAGACCATTTAACTCTTCTGGGAAATTATACCTCCACATCGTCCTTCTAGTATGAACAATACCCCAGTTGGCCATGAAGCTAGCCAATTTATTCCCTTCTCTCCATATATGAGTAATATACACTTCCTCCATTTCTTGAAGGATTCTTCTCAGTTCTAGCACCATGTTTCTAATACACCAATTTGAGGGTTTGTCTAACTTTATCAAATTGATCAAGCTTAAGGAGTCACCTTCCACAAACACCTTCCTAGCACCAAACTCGTGGAGAATCAATACACCTTGATAAACCACCCTAGCCTCTACAAAAAATAAATATTGCGTAGAAAGGTGTTAAAAAAATACCACCACAATACTACCATTATCATTCCTTATTACTCCATATGCCCTAGCTAAGCTTGGATTTCCTTTGGAGGTGCCATAAAAATTAAGCTTTAACCACCCACTAGGGGGGACTCCATCTAAAAAATATTTTAGGATTTGGAGTTGGATCCAAAAAATTGGCCAAGGAAAATCCAAGAGTCTATTCTAGTTCCACTTCCAACGTTGGAGGTCTTCGATGGTCATTGCCCAACTCAGGGAGTGCAAATACCATGTTCTCCATCAAACTCTAAAGGGATTTAAGACCAGAATGAAAGTAGTTGTGTTTAGAATTCTTGAAGACCCGAGCATTCCTTTCTTTCCAAAGGCCCCACAATAGATGAGGAAGAAGAAATTTCCATAGGTATTTAAGCCTTGGAGAGGAGAAAGAAGGGACCCATTAAGAGTAAAGCTCATCTAGATAATTTAGGAAAATCCAACTGTCAGATCCTCCAAAATAGCCACACACATACCTCTATTAAAGAAGCAATTGCAAAAATATGTACTAATATCTCTAGATTAGCTTTGCAAAGATAACATCTACTGGGAAGAACCATACCTCATTTTTGGAGATTCTCAATAGTCAAGATCTTATTGGAAAGCCAACCAAAGAAAGATATTGACTTTTGGGAGAATATTCTTGATCCAAATTTTACTACTTGGGCTCCAAAACTAAAATTATGGCTTCAACAAAGCATAAGACAAACAAACTAAAAATGTGCCATCACTTTCCCCTGACCATAAAACTTTATCTTCTACCTCCGCATGGGGTAGGACTTGATTATTCAAAAGAGCCACTCTCTTATCCCAAGCAACTTGCACTCCCCTATCTCTAATATCAAAATCTAGATTCATCCATATTTTATGTTTTTTGAAAAGGACAATTAAGTTTGCTACTTTCTAGCACCCCAAAGCCTTGAACAATGGTTCAAAAATCACTAGGTTTGGGTCCAATCTAGGAGGTTGATCAACAATCCATGAATCATGCCAAAAATCAATCGATTTACCATATCCTAAGATCCATCTTCTTCCTTGGAGCAGGAGGGGTCAGTATTTTAAAAATGGGATCCATCAATGGGCAATTGGTCTGAAATAAAATCATTGAAGCAGTATTTCACCATCAAAATTAGGATTAAAATAAAATCCTTAAAATAAATCCTTACATTCCTCATTGCTTAATTTCACTTCTCATATTAAAATAAAATTAGGATTATAATAGCCTATTAATTATTTAATAATTTTTTTTTTAGGGGTTTTATTCATACCCCTAATATTCCATGATATCATTTTCATCATCACCAATTTTTATTTTTATTAGTGGGCTTAACCCTAGTTCTTGTTACCACATGTGATATTTTTATTTGGATTCCTAGATCAATGTCCTTTTGAGTTTCTTTTTCTCTTTGTTTCTTCTTTGATGGACTTTCTTTGATTTGTTTGTTCCCACCAACACTCTCATCTTCATAAATATTTTCTACTTTTTCTATTTTTTCATATTGTTCATAATGATACTTATCTTCAAAAGATTTATATTTCCCTAAAGATTTAAAAGTGCAACGAATATCCTCATTAGTATTTTATTCTTTATACTTTTTTGAAAACTCTAAATTACATAGATGATCCTCCATAGTCATTACTTTTTTATGTTGGCCTCAAAATCCTAAATTTTCTTGGATATCCTCCATATGATTTTGTTTATTGTATTGCTCTTGAATCCCTAAAGTGCAACTAATACACTTTGTATTGCTTTCATTTTTATTTTAAGGAGATAATTTTATGTTGCTTAAGGAAAACAAAGATGATTAATCTGGATTAAGGTTGACCTCCTTCACCTTATTTTCTTTAAACTTTGCTTTCCCCTTTTCCTTTGCACCTTTAGCTCCTTCTATATTTGAACTTAAAAATAATACTTCCTCATCACTCATATCATTTTTATTCTAATGGTTGATTCAAGTGAACTGTAATGGCCTTTACCATATGATGACCTAGAGAGGTATTTTATTACCACTTTTTTAGGGTGGAAAATATTTTATTTGATCTATGATCTCCTTGTTTCATATTGAAGCTACCCTGATTTCCAAAAATTTCCATTTCTTTCTCCTTTATTTTTACTTTGCAATCTCTTGCCATGTGCCAAGTTTGATGATATTGGTGATATTGAAATGTAATATTTTCATAATCCAGTTGTTGATCATATTCTTTTGATTTAGATTTAATCCTAATGGATTGTAGTAAAGGTTTTGAAATATCCATGGAAACACATATTCAAGTGTATATAGCATGTGATTTCACTATCAGATCAGCATATCAACTCTTGAAACTAGAGGATTGGTCCCCAAATATCCCAAACAAAGTTTGGTTAAAAAACCTGGTCCCTAAAGTTAATATTTTCTTCTGGTTGGCCCTTCAAGATAAAGAACTAACTTTTGAGAATCTTCAGAAGAGGGATGGTTTTGGTTAATCACCGTTATCTATGTGATAAGGAGGAGGAGTCCTCTTATTTATTTTTGCGATGCTAGTTTTTTTGGGAGGTCTTTTAATTAATTATGGAAAAAATTAGAAGTTAATTGGGTCATATCCTTTTGTTTTGAAGCACTTCAAGCTTCTCTAGAGATTCATTCTACCCCATTTGTTTTGGGGAATTTGGAAAGAGTGAAATGGCCGCACCTTCAAAAATTTGAGCAAAAATTCTCATTTCATAAGTATGAGAGTTCTATGGTTCGTGATCAAAAATTTGACTAAGGGATTTGTAGATCCTAAAGGAAAATATTAGGTAGTGGTTCCTATAGAAGTTAGTATTGAGAGTGCCTTGGGTCTCCCAAGAATTTCTCATGGCTCGACTTCTCTCAATTCGAGGTAGTTGATGAGGTGGTGTGCCCTTCTTGAAGGCTGGATCAAGATTAATTTTTATGGGGCCTCGAAAGGTAACCCATGCATCACTGGCATTGGAGGAATAATTAGGGATGTTAGCAGAGAAGTTATTGTGGTTTTTTCTAAACACCTATTCCTCCAAACCTCCCACATTGCTGAGGTGAGAGTGACCTTCCTTGGAATTAATTTATTGGTTGAAATGAAGGTTGAACATATTGTTGTGGAAGGGGATTCGTTGAGCATAGTAAATTTCCTTAAATCCTTGTCTACTCTGAGTTGGAACATCCATAATTTCATTATTGATGCAAGAAGGTCCCTTGGGTGTTTCTCGCAAGTTCAAATCTCACACAATTTTAGGGAAGGGAATGATCTGGCTGATAAGATGGCCAATTAAGGTGCTACCCACCCTGGATTTTTTGCTTTGGAAGAAAAACTTATCGATAGATCTAGAAAATATTCCTAAATTATGTGTTACTTTATTATCTATCAGTGATCGGGTTCTCTTTCGGCTTGGTGGAGCAGGTGCATTTACTCAAGGCAGTGGATGTTGGTCCTTTATTGCAAGCTAGGGAGATTTCAAATTTTAAATTGCTAAGCATTTGCAAACCTCCTGAGCCTCTTGGTGTTAGTAGTGTGGCTGAAATCCACCTTAATAATATTTTGGAGGCCTATGACAGGTTGAATTTTGGTGCTTTCCCATTGGAGTTGGTATTTCTTGTTCTCTAGGTCGGTGGGACCTTGATGAATTGGCATTATGGGATTCTAACACCCCTTTTTAAGTCCCACTCCTGGTCTTCTCTCGGGCATTTTTTGAATTTTGATTTTAATCATATAAATTTGGCTATCATGTCCTGTGGCACCCTCATTGTTATCTACGGGTACAAGTATTCCATGGAAAAGGAATGGAGCTTGGGTATCAGGTTTTAATAAATTTATCTAAATGTTTTCATCTGCTCAGAAGGCTTGGGCTATGGATTTATTTCCTATTAATCCCTGGTGTTTACAGGATGTGGTTCTTCTTCTTTGTATAGATGCATATATGGTATTCTGTTTCCCCTATGAGTAGGTCCAAGATGACTGGTGCTAAAGCTATATTTTTAAAGTTGCAGTTGGAGCCCACTAATATGATTGTTGATGAGAAAGTGAAATTGATTTTGAAGGATGGAGGCCTTCTGGAATGTATTCTAAAATTTCATGGGTATAATTTAATTCTCTCCAGGTGGATGGCCCATTCCTAGAATGAAGGTTGGGTGAAAGTGGGAGATTTAGAATTTGAAATCTCTCTGAAGCTGATTAGAAAAACTATTGGCCTTCCTCTAGGATGGTGTCTACTACAAGAAGAAACATTCCCTTCTCTATGAGATAAGTTTTTTCTTGGATGAAATGAGTATGTCTTGATAAAGAAAATTAGGTTTAGGGCCAAGTCCCTCACCCCTCCCTGGGATAGAGTTCTCCATGTCATAATGGATTATTTCACTCTTGATTCTTCTATCGATGTTATCCACAGTTACCATGCTTTGTTTCTTAATAATATTTACAAGAAGCAATGGATGAATGTGTCTAGGTTCCTATTTCAGTCCATGGAAACCTACATGATTAACATGTAGTGTAGAAGAGGTCTAGATCCCATCCATAAGGTTCGGGCACTGTTATCCTAGAGTACGTTGCAAAAGAGATATTTTATGGTAGTGGAGGTCATAAAATTGATTGAGACTGGCATCATGCCCCGCCCTACTTATTCCTCCAATGAAGTGTATGAGGGGTTTATTGGTGATGATATTTCATATTTGCCAACTGATGCATCTAAGAGCAAGAAGTTATTAGGCATTTTCATGTCCTCTATGGCATTTCATGGGAAATATTGTCCCCCTAAGAGCCAAGACCTCACTTCCTTGAAGTCTACTGATCAATGGTATTCCAAGCAGTCGGGTGGTTTAGAGGCTTCTATTCACGATGTGAGAGGTGGCATGATAAGGAGATCCAAATGCCTTTTTGATAAGGTCACCAACCAAGGCCCTTTAATTATTAATGTGATCCACTCTGATTTTGAGGAGCTTCCAAGAGTGGTTAAGAAATCTAGAGGCCTAGAGGACGTCAACTGCTTGGAAAAGTAGAACTCTCTTCTTCTCAAGATTAGGGAAGTGGAGGATAAGCATAATACCTGCCTGGGCCATATTAATTTGGTGGTTAATGAGGCTAGTGAGGTCAACAGGATGATGGGCATTATATTGAAGGAAATGTAGATGAACAATCCCATGACTTAGACCCACACAATTTCCTATTGCTTATAGGGTCACTTCGTGGTGCTGTCTCTTTTTCCTCAGGTTGTGTGTTAGTCCTTTTTCTCGATATTTTTTGGGTGTGTAAGTCATTGTGCTTCTCTTTTGTGGCTATTTGTTCAGTGCACTTAGTGTCTTTGTGCTTGGTTCTTCTCTCCCTTCGGATTTGATGTACCAAGTTTAGGGACTCCTTTCAAAACCCTTTTTCTTTAATTTAACAAAACAAAAAGTATATATAGCATGTCTCCTCTCCTTCATAATTGGTCCCTCCTAGATGAATTCACCTAGAGTATTACCAATGTTCTTCAAAACCTCCTTATTGATGAGTTGATCAAGAAGTCCATAAATCCTAATCCATAACATAAGCCTTTTAATAGTTTCTATCTCCACGAAAAAATATAACTCCAACATTTTAAATATAATGCATCTTTATCACTAAACCAAGGACCTCCATCAACTATTTTATCCCTTATTTATGAATTGGAGAAAATAATGAGAAAAAATACTTTTGGAAGAAAATTCATGGAGTAGTTTTAATTCAATCCCCACTTCCACTTGATCTAATTTTGAATCTCAAAAAAACCTAGCCAGTATCCATAGAACTTATATATTATCCCTTTGGTTTTAAGAACCATTATATCATGCTCAATCATCATATCCTTGACAATCACTTTTGGTGTAGTATTTGATACCTAGAAAAGGATTACTATAGATTCACTCTTCCTATTATTACTAAGTAGGGCATACTTAATTCTAACTAGGCCATCCTTAATTATAATAAGGATCTTAAAAAATACCTTTCTTTCTATGTTACCTAGATTTTCTTCACATGAATCCTTTAAAGTATCCTAATATTTGGATCAATAAGTGGCACTTGTTCCTTAATCTCACTCCACATAATTTATAATCTTTAGTATCATGATGTAATTGATTAAAAATATGTCTAACATCCTTAAAATATTTCCTCACACCAACCATGTTAAATGATATATATTTTATATTAATGTAGTTTATGATATTAATCATATTCTTAAAATATATCAATCATAACTCTATGACATATTTACCATAACCAAAAGAATAATAATTTAAGTTTTTAGTTATTGTGTATTGTGAGCATTTCTCTATGTAGATAATATTTTAATTTTTTTTACCAAATAAAATATACTTTATGAATCATGTAAGAGAGTGGCTATTTATCAAAGGATTATATAAGTTAAACCTCAATTATAAATATTTTAATTTTTTTTATTATTCTCATAAGAATAGTCTATGTTTTTATTATATTTAGGACATAAAAAATATTCTTAATGTTAGGCTCTACTTATTAGGCTATCAATACCTAAGATAAAGAAGGTAAAACTATAACATAAAATAGCTATTAAAAATATTTGAACATTTTATATTTAATTTCATCATATTTTAGTAGGGAAGTTGTATGTTTTTCTTTTATAACACATGGTTATGCATTATTGCAATTAAATATTGAGTATACTTCTTAGAGTAGTCAAATAATTAGATTATGAAAAAAATATTATCAATACACACATTCATTCATTCTCCTAACAACATTTCCTCTCAATGCAATTATAAGCAAATATTCATTATAGTTATAAGCTTGTGAAAGAATGGATGCAAGGATAAAAGATCTTCATTATAGATACATTGATAATGTTGATATAGAGGAGGATGTACATGATCACTCTCTTGATGTTATATTTGTTTAGACTAGTTCTTCCATTATATAAAATATGGACCTTTAACCCAAGTGGGTAAAGAAGTATTATTATGATTAAGATTAAGGGATGGTATTATCCTTTTATATATAATCAAACTCCTAGAAAACCACAATGGAAAACTATAGCAAGAGAAAAATGAAATAATTTTTATGAAAACACATGTGATTTATTTCTTAAGCTTCACAAAAAGAGATGTGGTAATAAAAACCTTGTTACTATTTTTTGTGTGGATTATTTGGTTCTCACAAGTTCCTTAAGGGATATTTATATCATGCAAAATAAGTTCAAAGATAATTTTGAGGTGATAGATTTAGATTTTTTATGCCTACTTTTGGCATTATATATTTGGAAATTAGATGTGGGTATTATTTTTATCAATTAATATCAGCCTTGGATTTATTGAGAAAATTTAGTGATGAAGAGTGTAATGGTGCTACCACTCATATGGCTTCAAGCATTGACTTGATGAAGGATGTTGTGGTCTGAAGATAAATGCTACATGATTTTTTTCCTTAGCAGTAAACTTGCGGTGTTTGAATTATATTTGATTAATTATTGAATTTATCATTAGTTATGTAGCTTGATTCATGGTATATAAATTGGAAAGCCATTTTGCATTATCTTAGTGGAATTTGAGATATATGGATGATGTTTTACATATAGGAGTGATGTATGAGAGGGAAGCACACCTAAATTAGTTTGGTACTATGATATTGATTATGCTATAAATCAAATGACCAAAATTAAACTGAAGATACATATTTAGATATGGTTGTTACCCAAGTATATAGATAAATAAGAAGTAATGTCTTATTTATAATTTTTTTGTAGAGGTTGAGTATCAAAATGTAGTTAAGATGGAGCAACTTTTTAGTGATCTTATCCTCTTCTTGAAGGTAATGTCATGACTCACACTTGGTAGACTCCTTTTATGGATGGATTTATGTTTTGAAGTGTTTGCGTTATTTAAGGAATTATTTATTATTTCATGGCTAAGTGTGCAAAACATTCATAATGTAGAAAAAATGATATATTCTACTAAAGAAATGACTTATTATTTTATATGTTGAGTATACATGTCATTTGTATCATGGAAGGCTAATATGATTACTTGAATTTGGGAGGTTATCTTGTAACTGGATATCTAATGAAATATTTTAATTATTTATTCCAAACAAGTGTAATTTAAAGATATACCCAAACTAATGCATTGACTTGTGTTTCCTTTGTGAAATCGATTATTACCCCTTGTGCACTGGGCAAGCTAGTGAAGCTAAATCGTGTGAAGATCAGATTTTATGTTATATAGGTAATGCATTTACTTCAAATAAAGGACTAACTCAAATTTTTATTGCCATGGTGGTTGTAAGCCATTATGGAATGAGTGATCTAGAGCTTTTTGACCTACCACATCAAAGCGAATTGGAACCTCAACTAAAGAGGATGAAGTGGCAAGGAGGAAAGAGGATAAAAAATGATGGATGTGAGTGGAGGAAGTGTAACTACTTGGCCGTGGGTGAAGAGGACGTTGGATTTGGTAGAGATGGAGAAATGAAGAGTTTTTTGTGGCAACAATGGATATTTTACATGGAGAATTATGTTGAGTTTGTTGTAAGAATGTTGCAAAGTTGTTGGAGAACGATGCCATAGTTTATTATGAGAACAACGCCAGAGATTAATTGGAGGAATGACACCAGTTTAGTAAGATGATTGGTCCTATAGGTGGCTAAAATAATTGGATATTGGGATATAGTTGAAGAATCCACCAGAATTGCAGCACAACTAAACACCCAATCCTTCAGGAATTTAGGGATGTTTTCTAGAAGATTTTCCTAGATTACCCCCTAAATGAGAGTTTTAATTTACTTTTGAGCTTCAACCTAGAATAGAACCCATTCATAGAGCTTGATATAGAATCAATCCCATAGAAATACAAGAGTTAAAGGTGCAATTGCAAGGGTTACTAAATAAAGGTTTGATCAAACCAAGTGTATCATCTTGTGGTGCACCAATATTATTTATAACTAAAATGGATGGTTCCCTGAGATTATTTATAGATTATAGAATGTTAAACAAAACAACTATCAAGAACATATATCCTCTACCTAGAATAAAATATCTCTTTGATTAACTCAAATATGCCATAAATTTTACAAAGATTTATTTGAAGTCAAGATACCACCAATTGAGGATCCGTAAGGAGGATACACATAAACAACCTTTAAAACTTGTTATGGACATTATGAGTTTTTTGTCTTACATTTTAGTTTAACAAATTCTCTAGAAATATTTATGAATATAATGAATAGTATATTCAAGAAGAACTTGGATAGGATTGTACTGGTATTTCTGGATGATATTTTTATATATTCCAAAAATAAGATAGAGCATGATGAGCATATCCATATATTGCTAGAACTATTAATAAAAAATCAGCTATATGAGAACCTAACCAAGTGTGAATTTTATGTGTCAGAAGTGCAATACTTAGGACACATTGTTTTGGTTGAAGGGATTACAGTGGATCCTAAGAAAATTGAAGCCATTTTGAATTAGCTACCACCTAAAAATGTGATAGAAGTTCAAATTTTTATGGGCATAACTAGGTACTATAGATGTTATGTGAAGGATTATGCCAAGATTACCTCACCAATAACTAACCTTCAGAGAAAAGGAAAATAATTCAAGTGGATAGATAAATGTGAGGTAGATTTTGATTTAAACAAAATCTTACCATGACTCCTATACTAAAAGTACTTGATCTCTATGGATGTTTCTCTATTTGTACAAATGCATCACTAGAAGGTTTTATAGGAGTGCTCTCTTAGGAAGAAATAGTGGTAGCCTATGGATCTAGAAAACTAAAAATATATGAGTTTAATTATATAATCCGTGATTTGGAGTTAGAAATTGTAGTGTTTGCCCTCAATAATTGGTGATATTATCTGGTTGGGAGATCTTTTGAGCTAAGTAAAGATCATCAGAGTGTGCAATATATATTCACTCAACCTTTACTCAATGCTAGGTAGAAAAGTTGGATAGAATTTCTCATAAAATATGATTTTAGCATCGAGTATATAAAATAAAAAGAGAAAAAAATCACTGATGTATTGAGTAGGAAAAGACATATAGTAGTTTTATCTCGTATCCATGTTGAATTGATGGAACAAGTCAAGGAAATCCAAAATCAGGATGCATATTGCAACCAAATCTAGGAAAGGATGGAAAATAAACCTAATGAAAATAAGGACTTTGGAATCAAGGATGGTTTATTATGTTTTAAGAATAGGATAGTAATTGTTGAGATTGGAAATTTGAGAAAGATGATTATAAATGAAGCACACAGATCTCCATATTTTGCTCATCCAGGAGAAGCAAATATGAGGGAGAATATGAAAAAGATATTCTTCTGGTCAGGAATGAAGAGATACATAACCAAATTTGTTGCTCAATACCTCAAGTTATAAAAGGTAAAAGTAGAGAATAGATATTTAGCTGGTTTGTTATACCCACATGATGTGCCTACACAAAAATGGTAGGTTATTTTGATGGATTTCATAGTAGGACTATGTAAGAAAAGGTTTCAACATGAGGTAATCCTAGTAGTGGTCAATAGACTGAACAAGGTTGCACACCTTATACCTGAGAATACTAAGGATGATACCATGGATGTGGCTAATAGATTTGGCAAAGAAATATTTTGATTTCATAGTTTTTTAGAGGTAATCATATCAGATAGGGATCCAAAATTCACATTTGATTTTTAGCAATCCTTGCATCATGTCATTGGTACTAGATTGAATATTAGTTCTACTTACCATCTAGATATTGATGGGAAAACTGAAAGGATGGACCATGTGGTAGAAGACATGCTTCACATGTACTGTATGGATAAGAAAACCCATTATGAGGATTACTTGCATTTGGTATAATTTACCTATAATAATGGACACCATTCAACCATAGGCATGGCTCCATTCAAAAATTTGTATGGCAAGAAATGCAGGACTCCATTAAAATGGGACAATATAGAATATCGAATTGTGCTTAGTATAGACATGGTCAAAGAAATGGAGAAATAGTTGAGGGTGATTAGAAAGAGGTTGAAGGAAGCCACAGACTGACAAAAAAGCTATGCCAACCTAAAAATATTACAAAAAGAGTTTGTTGTGGGTGATAGGATTTTTCCCGAGGTTAAATCCTAAAAAGAGTATAATTAAGTCCACAAAGCTAGATCCTCACTTTTTTAGGCCCTTTGAAATCATAGATAAGATTAGTACTATGGCATACTGACTTGCATTACCACCTAATCTATTCAAGATTCACAATAATTTTCAAATTTATTTGCTTAAAAGGTATGTTTCTAGTCCATAACATGTGTGGGAATTTTCTACTTTGTAGATGGTGAACCTAGAGGCTATAGAGGTTCAACCAATAAGAATCCTTGAGTTTCAATATAAATCAATGAGAAAAGGAACTTTGGATCAGTGAAAAGTTTAGTGAGACCATTACACTAAAAGGAATGCTACTTGGGAAAAAGTAGCGGATATGCATAAATAATTTTCATTTCTATTTGAAAATGTTGTTTAAAGACTATGTTATGTTTAAAATGATTATGTCTATAAGGATTAAAACACAAAGGACTGTGTTAAACCTAATCGGGGATGATTTCATGACCCACCCTTGGTAGACTCTTTTTATGGATGGATTTATGTTTTGATGTGTTTTATTTATTTAAGGAATGATTGATCCTTTCATGGCTAAGTGTGCAAAACATTTGTAATGTAGAAAAAATGATATACATGTCATATGTTGAAAATTTGTAATGGATTATTATTTTATATGTTGAGCATACATGTCATTTGTATCATTGAAGGCTAATATGGCTACTTGGGTTTTGGCAGGTTATCTTGTAACTATATATCTAATGAAATATTTTAATTATTTATTCCAAAAAAGTGTAATTTAAAGATATACCCAAACTAATGCATTGACTTGTGTTTCCTTTGTGAAATCAATTATTACCTCTTGTGCACCAAGAAATCTAGTGAAGCACAATCGTGTGAAGATCAGATTTTGCGTTATACGGGTAATGCATTTACTTCCAATAAAGGACTAACTCAAATTTTTGTTACCATGGTGGTTGTAAGCCATTATGGAATGAGTGATCTAGAGCTTTTTGACCTACCATGTTGAAGCAAATTCGAATCTCGACTAAAAAGGACAAAGTGGTAAGGAGGAAAGAGGATAAAAAATGATGGATGGGTATGGAATATACTCATCCAGTCCTAGAATATTGCAGCTAGATGGAACTCTAGTAAAAATTATCAATGTAATTTAATCTATGCCATGGTGGTCCACAAAATACCTTATATAACAATGATACAAGAAGTGGCCATGGTATACCTAAATCCATACTTTGGTATATACCTTTCTTGTAAATTTACTACCATATTGGATGGATACCTATCTTTGGATTATTCACATATGGAGATTCCTCATGAAGGCAGGAAGGTGAAAATATTTGTGTAAAATCCCTCTATGTATCATATAAAAAAAAAATTAAGAAGAATAAAATAGTTTTAGCATGATGTATGATAAGATTGATCTACTAGAAGACATCATAGATTATTTGGAGATTGAATATGAGTTTTCACTCAAACACTTTAATGTTATGATTGAAACATGCATAGGAATTTATGCCATCACTAAAGTAGAAAAGGAAAAGCTTCCAGCCATGAAAAACTAGGAGGTTTAACAAAATAAGATTTGGAATCCATGCTTCAATGGAGCTAAACACAAAAATGGTACTAAAGCAGGAATAGTGCTAATATCACCATCAAAAGGAATCAAACAACTTTATACCATTTGACTTGGAATTGCACCAATAATGTAGTAGAATATAAAGCATTGTGCATTGGGATGAAAGAATTAAAGAATTTGGTATTAATTCTATTAATTATCTATGGATATTCTAAACTAATAGTGAATCAAGTGACTAAGAAATGCAACAATAAGCAACGTTACCTAAAAGCTTACTGAAAAAAAAATTGGGATCTATTTGAAATATTTGATGCTCTGAATATAAAAGCAATCCCTAGAGAGAAAAATGCACAAGCTGATGCATTGGCTTCCCATGGAGCTAATTTTTGCGTATATTTTGATTTAAAAATATTCAAGAACTATCAAACTTGCATTCAGACCTGCAATTCTAGATAAAGATACTTTTTGGTAAGTCTTTGATAATGATGAATAAATAGTGGATTTATTAGTTCAAAAAGTATATTGTGCTAATACAATGAAGGGCATGCTTGAAAGCATAAATGAATAATATGTATTCATATCAATAATAACCATATTACCAAAGGAATAATTACTCTTGAAAGCTTATTTGATAGCAGTGACTAGCCAAATGACCAAAAAATAAAAATTTGATGAACAAAAATTTAGAGAGGTTCAAATTGAGCCTAAGAAAAGCTAAATATTGGAGTGCAATGCTTTGAAGAGGTTCAAAAAATTCTAATATTGTGTAAATAATTCAATGATATCATTGCATGGAACTATGATGATCTAAAGGTCTATAGAAAAGAAACTATCTAGCATACTATAAAATTGTTGCCTAATGCTAAGTTATTTTGACAAAATCAAATGCTAGTAAATCCAAATATAGAAGCACTAATGAACCAAGAGTTTCTAAAGCTACTTAGTACGAAGATCATCTACCTAATCAAGCATTCTACATGGATAGCTAGTTTGGTGCCTATTAGAAAAATAATGGAGATATCTGCCTCTACATGGATTTTCAAAATTTAAATAAAACATATTTGAAATATCATTATCACTTGCCACAAATTGATCAAATCTTGAACTTTGTTGCCAAAGTAGAGAGGTTATCTTTGCTTGATGGATTCTTTAGCTTTAATCAGGTTTGGGTAAGAGATTAATATCAATATAAAATTGTGTTCACTACTAGGTGGGGAACATTCACGTACCAAGGATGCCCTTCGACTTATCAAATGTAGGAGCTACTTTTCAAAGTGCTATAAATTTATTTTTTGGTGAGATAGTAAATAAAGTAATTATAATATTTATAGATGATATGAAAATATTCTCTCATCAAAAGGAGAAGCGGGTATATTGATAAGTTGAAGTATATTAAGGACCCCTTCTAAGATATGTATATTAGATCAAGATGAAGGTGATATAAGAGTTTTAAAATATTCTCCTTCTTAAAATAAATCTATAAAAAAAACCTTAATAAAATTGAATCTTCCCTTCCTAAATCCATGGCTAAATCCCCTTACATTACCTACAATATTGCATGTCAATTAGCCAAAAATAAAAATGTGCTACCAACATTACTTGAGCCCCAAGGGGACTAAGTAACATTTGACAATCCTACATTTAAGGAAGAAGAGGAGAGCGATATTCCCTCTAAAACAATATTCCTTTTTAAAAGTGAATAAGGGAAAGTAGTTTTTAAATCTATGGATCATACGGCTATATTTATTTGAGGAGACAGAGTAGTTATGCAAATAATTTTAAGTGTACACAAAGAAACCTTGACAAATTCCACCCTGGAATAATCCCTTTTGTACCTTCCAATTCAACTTGGGTTTTGTAGGTAACTTTCACTACCTACATCCACAATCCTATAATGTAAAGAAAAATGTGATTTTGTTTAGGTGACATAGCCATTTTACTAAGGCATCAGTACAAAAAACTACATGCAACAATTTTTAAAAGTAGTAAGAACAACACTAGATGAAGCTCTTGTGGAAGGTTTGCATATACAATGCAAATAATAAATATGATGATAAGATGTAAAATTATGTGAGGAATATAATAGAACAATAAGCAAAAGCTAGCGAGACTGTAAAAAATCTAGGTCAAATAAATTCAACAAGTAAAAGCATAAAATATGAAGTTTTGTCTAAGAAAGTAGTCAAACATTTGTAATGTTGATGTTAGCAAGAGCTTAATGAAAATCCAATATCTCATAGAAGAAGCTAGTAAAGTATGCTAAAAATTTGGCATCTGATGTCGAGCCAATGCTTATGGAATGCAAAATTGAAGTCAAATACTAAAAAGAGCTAGATGAACAATGATGTTGATGTTACCAAAGTAGTATAAAAAGCCCACTGTAATACACAGGAAAGGCCCAAGAAAAACATATACTAAGGTAAAAATTTTAGCATGTGTAGAATAAAATAAAAAATCAAAATATCATTTTCCAACCAATGGGATACTTTGTAAGGTTTTAAAAGATACCAAACTTTTTAAGCAATGATGTCATCATTAGGGGCATAAAATTTTGATAAATCCAAAATAATTGTCAGATATAAAATTTCTTTAAGGCATGATACTTGAAGGTAAAAATATAAGGTTCAAACAATGATATTTTATATCCAATACTATTCATAAGTAGATGTGGCTACCAAACTCTTGAAGAAATAATGCCATCAAAAGAGAATATCTTTTGCACCTAACAAGAAGGAAATGCAAAGTCTACCATGAAGGAAAGGTAGATGCATCAATATTCAGTCGAGATAAATAATTTAATATCAAGCAATATGACCTCATGCTACTATCTTTTATGAAGAGGCTCCAAATTCATACTAATTAACAAGGTTACATGTGCTAATAAACCACCAAGCATAATTATTGTCAGAAGACCTCAATGGCTAAGGGTTTGTCCATCATAAGCCTACCCTTACTTATCTAGTTAAGTGTAAATAAAAGGAATGGACTATCATCATATGGTTAGAATCCAATGATACAACATGCAAGCCAGCTTCTCAAAAGAAATATCTACCATATATGTCAAAAAAGCATGCTTGAAGCATCTAAGCATAGCTAACCTAAGTGCAACAACCACTTCTTATGCCTATCCTAATAGTTCTACACTATTTTTTTGGGTAATCATTATAGACACCCAAAAGTTGTACATGCTCATTCCTATATACTAGTATATTTGTATAGGCCATCATAGGTCGTCGTAGTTATCCGTAGGCCTCCATAGTCATCCGTAGGCACAAAACCTACAAAATTGTATGAAACACATCCAAAATACCTTCTACCCACTAGGAGGCTATATAATAGCTCCCCAAGGCCACCTAAGACCTTTCCTACACCTAATTAGGACTCCATGGGACCATTCCCTACTAAAAACCCTAATTAGGCTAATTAGGATTCTAATTTGCAAGTGACTTTCACTAAACATGCACTTTATCATTAATAGGGTTTAATTAAGATTAATGATCTAATTAGTCCTAAGAATGTCCTCACACATGTGTGAACCCTAAGTTAGGATATTTTCTATAAACCTTAACTAAACCTAAATCTAATCTAGGAGTTAGCTAACCCTAGTTAACCCTAATCCTTCCTCACACGTGTGAGGATAGGATATTTCTCTTAGGGAATGTAAGCTTGACACTTCATAAACCCTGACCTAACCTTGCTATGAATTGAATCTAGGGTCTGGTATATCTAACCCCCCTAACCTTGGATTTTCCTATAAATAGAAGGTCCTTCCCCTAATTTTACCTCTCTCCCCTTTTGGTCAACTTACCAAAAGTCTACAAAAATGAACTAGAATCTCCTTCAATAACTTTGAACCATGCAAATAGTATCAAATCACTTCTAGAGCCCATCTAGATATAAGATCTCCATCATAAGTCAACTACAATTTAATTCACCCCTCAACCTATGAATTTGGGTTCTATTTCATAGGCCTCCCTATGAATTGACCATACATCAGGTCTATAACATCAAATCAAGTAGATATCAACTATTTAGTGTTTTATATTTTTTATTTTAGTTTTTAGCAATTTTCAATACATTTTTTTATGTCTATTTGTATTTATAATCACAAGGATTAACAAAGGCAGACCCCCAAATGCACTAACAATATTTTACATGCCCTAAATAGGTACAAAATAACACACACTAGTAAACTACCGATGGCACACGTGCATAGAAGCCCATATTCATTGAGGAGCTCTAAAGGACACCATAAGAATGCTTCATATTTGTGAAGAAAATAGGGAGACTTGTTTTGTAAGCTAAAATACTCTTGATGAATAAAATTAGTATTTCTTAACAATTCACATTTTTTTAGTTGTTTGATCAAATGGTCATATTTCGATCACTTCATTCTGACACACTTTTTGGGACCCCACAAAAGTTATGTTAGACTAATTCTTCTTATGAATTTGACACAATTTGGTTTTATATTGTTGTTACATGTACTCTCAAGGTAGACCAGAATCCTACAAAACCTTGATATACACTTCAAGTCAATAGAACAGGAGTTTTAGGCTCCTAAACCCAATTCACCCCCCAACCTATGAATCAACATCCAATTTGTAGACCACCCTACAAATTCTATCAAACTATCTTTGAGCATCCCAAAACACTAGGGTATCACAACAAATATATTAAGCAACTCATCTAACACCCCATGAGTCAGGTATTCCCCTCGGGACCTCTTGGTTTTGTCATTATTTCTCAAGGAAATTTCACCTTCAAATGCATCATGTCATTTGGTGAGGTTTTATTTTTAATACATCGAGTAGGGTTATCATGTTGGTGCACAATCAGATAGCTTAAATCTTCTCAACCTTATCATCTTTTCGAATCAAATTTGCATCCATTTCCAATCCATTAGAATAGACTCTTATTTTTTTTTAATATTCAAAAATCATCTCTTCCAATTATTATTTTCATGCAATAGCTAGATCTTTACAAAATCTCCTTTCAAAGATATTTCTAGATTAGATTTTTAATTTTTTTTTCCAAAAGGTATTTCAAATTTCTTTCCCAACTTGCACTTAGGATTAGTTTTTTTTTAAATCTCTTTCACACCATTTCACACTTTTATTTCAAAAGCATTTAAAATTCCCTTCCCACCTTGTATTTAGGATTAGATTTAAAATTCTTTCACAATTTCTTTTCAAAATAATTTCAAATTTCTTTTCGAACTTGCATCTAGAATAGAATTTCAAATCCCTTTCATGTCATTTTGTAATTTCATTTCAAAAGCATTTCAAATTTCTTTCACACTTGCATCTAGGATTAGCTTTTGCAAATCTCTTTCATGTTCTTCACATTATTTTTTGTAAATGTTTTTCCAAAATTGCATTTAGGTTAATCATTCCAATTTCTTTCCAAAGCACTTGATTAACATTTACATCTCTTTTCACACAAATCAATTTCAAATTTATTTCATGCTTCTATATTAGGGTTTCATTTCCTTTTTGCATCTTTTAGCATTCCATTTACATATCTTTTTGCACAAATAAATTTCCATTTCTTTCATGCTCGTAGATTAGGATTTCATTTCCTTTTCGCATCTTTTAGCATTCCATTTACATCTCTTTTCGTACAAATCTATTTCCATTTATTTCATGCTCTTAGATTAGGATTTCAATTCCTTTTCACATATTTTAGCATAGCATTTATATCTCTTTTCACACAAATCAATTTCAATCTCTTTCAAGCATTTAAATTAGGGTTTCAATCTCTTTCCAACACACTTAGGTAAATTATCAAATTCCTTTTTCACACACACTTTAGCTTGCTTGTTTCCATGCTTTCTAGAATACATTTATTTTTTCAAAAATATATTTAGGCTTAGTTTTTTATTTCAAGAGGTGCTTAGAACCTAGTTTCATTTTTAAAAACACATCTAGAACCTAGTTTCATTTTCAGAAATACATCTAGGACTAATTTCATTTTTGAAAAGGCATTTGGTTAGTTGCTTTGCTTTCACATCATTGTTAGACAACACAACACCACACACTCATGTGGCATACATAGTGGTGAGATTGGACTTCATCCCCAATCCATCGCTCAAGATTGGTGATGTTGGAGTTCATCTCCTTCCACCAGCTCACCCCCTAGACACCTTAGTAGCCCCTAGGAGTGGTTTTCAGGACTTCATCACCAAAATATCCCCTACTCTTGAGACTAGTTTTTTGGAATTCATCATCGAAAGGGACCTTTAGAGTAGGACAAGATTATATGCTTTCATTCACAAGGCTCACATAATTAGTGAACACGATAACTATCGTTCTTGACTAAGCTCACTCGAGAGTGAAGCAAATGCCCGGATGGGCTAGTAGCAAGTCTTAGATAGTACCACCTATTCTCATGAGATGATATTGGACTCATTAGTGCATTTTGAGTTTCTCCCATTTGGATATCATTTTACTGCACCTTCCATATAGGTCACCACTTGCTCGTTGAGACACCATTCTATTTTGTGCACCCTTGAGAATTGTAGGAGGTTTCGTATCGATGACATTCACGTTATTTCTAGAATACCACCCACTTCCCATGATATTTTCTAGGAGGCACATTTCAAAATCAAAACACACAAAACAAACAAACATTTTATTTTTTGCATTTAGAACTGATTCTAGTTACGCATTATTTGCATGCTTACAAAACTAGTTTTAGCACATTCACTGATTAGCAGCATATCTATTGGATATCTATAGCTTATCACTTTTGATTTTCCATATGATTCACAGTTTGAGTCCAATTTTTAGGTCAACCTATAAACTAGGTCCCATTTTGCATAAGTGACCTACGAATCCTACTTCCAAACATAGAAACTCTCTAAATATCATAGGGTTACATAAAAACCTCACACAGATTACACCCAGAACCTCATATTTACATTTATGTATAGTTTTGAGCACTAATTCACAACACACAACACCATACCTATTATCACACGTAGTCAAGTACACAAGCAAGTGCATCTTAAGGAGGAGGCTTCCTTCACCACTTTTAGTCAGTCTACTTCTCCTCATCCCTCTATAGGGGAAGTTTTCACACTCACAATAGATCTCCTCGTAGATTCATATTTACCTCACACACACTATATATATCATGACGAGATTCCCACTTCATCCGATGAAGATTACCCACTTCTTCCCCATTCACCTTCACCTAATTTGCCTTCCATATTTTGTGATCACATCATCTACACTACTCTAGTACATCTACCTCCTTTATTTACTATTTATGAGGATACCCCCCTACATCACCTACCTTCACGCATCCTTTCTTCCAAAGTCTATCTCAATCACTCTTCGATAATGACTCTTCCTTTCTCAATTGTACCTTCCATGAGATCACCTCATTTGCCCCTATTATAGGGATGATCTCATATCCCTCATCTTCCACTTTGAGTATGCAAGTACCCTCATCATAAATCCCTCCACTATAGCCTCCTTTAGAGCCACAATATGCACCACTCACATCATCATATCAAGATGCTTCTCAAGCACCACAACCACCATCTTCCCAACAACCCTTATTTGCATCTTTTGATGCTCCCTCACAACCACCTCCTCACTCACAACAATTCTTATAGCAGTGACATCAATAGACCCCATTCTCGATATCCAGTGAGGATATTTTTACCACTTCACCTCCTCAAGATCCTACCATTGAAGCCCATATTTCTTCCTCATCATTACCTCCACCTATAGTCCAGCCTCCTAGAATGTATGGTGCACCACCCTCTATCCACTTCCATATTCATCTACTCCCATATTTTGAATCCCTCCACCACCTTCATTTTGAGCTTCACCTCCTAGTTTATTTCCTACCTATGACCCAAGACCTATGTCTTATCCCACCAATCCTCCAGGATATCCTATGCCACATACCTTCACTCATTGTGCTTCTATCCACATGCAAGTACCATATTTTGATACCTCATCTTATCCACCACTAGCACTATTCATCCAGATTCCACTACCTCCATTGTAGCCTGCTACACCTACACCTCATTCTTGGTAGTCATCTCCTATGATCCAACCTTTATAGTAGGGCCCTCTCCAGTAGATCCCAGTTCAACAATGTAAACCTTGCAACTACAATATTACTACCCCTAGTAGATGTCTACTCTACAATAGGGTGTCCCATCAGCTCTGACCTCCTACACCATCCAGTATCCTCACCTACAAGCACCATTGCAATGTCCCTTCCCCACACTGGGAGGAATAACAACTCCAATATCCACCACATTCTTAGGATCCACCTACCCCTGCATAATCCTCTACACCTCTAGCACCCAAAATTTAACTTCTATAAGAAAAATTTAAGATGCTAAACCTCTGTACAGCTGGTTATGGACCACAAAATCCACATATGATAAACTCTAGAATGAACTATTCCACCCTTCAATTACTATTCCTTTCTACCCTTATTGCTTTGAGATCCCAAAGTTCAATAAATACAAAGGTAAAGAGGGTCCTCATGAACATGTTAACAATTATTTCTGAGCTTGCTATCAAATTCATAGTAGCAACCCCCTCATGTTACATACCTTTTCCCTCTCACTTGGGGGATAAGCCCTAGATTGGTACAACATGCTCCCATGCCATAGCCTGTTCACCTTCGAGCATATGGCTAATTCATTCTTGGAATGTTTCTCCATTAACATCAAGAATAAAATTAACTTTTTGGATGTCTACACCTTACGATAGGCCAATGATAAACCCATTACAAATTTTTTTCCTGATGGAGGTCGGTCATACATGACCTCGCTCATAGCCTCCCATCCATTGAACTAGTTACACTCTTCTCAAAGTGTTGTCACAAAAATATCTCCACCTCTTTACAACTTCACCAAAGTCACACCTTTGAGGAAGCTATCACTCAAGCCAAGGTCATTGAGTACATCAAAGTCCAATCTAGAAAGATCAATATTAGATAAAAACCCTCCTATAATTCCAACTTTTGCTTCAATAGAAATACACCAAATCAACCCTATCCTAGATTACCATAAACCAACCAAGTGGTAGAAACTTATCTAGCTTCCTCATCCATATCATGAACTCCTCCTCCATACAAACAATTGTTACAAACTAGCACACCCCTTCCACCAAGACTGCCACAGCCTCATGGTCTACACCCGCAACTTCCACAACATAATTTGACCCCGCTATTTGAGCTTCTACCAGCTCTATTTTAGAAATTGTACAATGCAGGTCATATTACCTTACCATATATTTGATCTCTTGATCCAAATAAATCCAAGCCTCATGGATATATTGAGTAGTCCTTCTATGCATACCATCGATAGCACGACCATGATATAGAGTCTTGTTATTACTTTCATGGTCTTGTCTAGGACCTTATTGATAGGGATACCATTTAGGTCTCAAACCCCCTTGCACCCCAAAATAAAAACTTTGGAATCTAATATAACTTGCTACCTAAACATCAAGGGACTAATCCCAAAGGAACCCAATCCAATCCCCAAGGACAACCCAAATAGGTTAACAATATTCAATGAGATCCACCCTCACATGGTATCATTGGCATGATCAACCTTACCACTCATGCTCAACACTATCCACCATGATAGGATGTGCCAATGGTTTCTCCTTCAACACCATTCACTTCTCCACAACCCTCTATAGTATCTCAAGCCTCACCATGCTTACCACAAAATATCATCACCATTCATGGTAGTCTTACACATCAGTTATGTAAAACTCTTTCCAGGTTGTCCATATTTGATCTCTTACAACAATATCAACCCCATTGCAATGCATTGAATTACATACTTCGATCCATCAACCTCAAACACATGACACAAATGTATTTTTTAACTTCATGGGAAACATACCTCATTGCCTGCAACCCTCTATTAGCTTCCATGACCACGAGATAATCGAACTCATGGGGAAAGGAGCAGATCCACCTCTCCATATACAAGCAACCATCAACAACATCACTTACAAGCATTTTCTTGTTAATACCATATCATTAGCATCATTTCTACGGCTACCCTACATCACCTTCACATTCCACCAACTCACTTTGCCATCCCATCACTTGATCTTCGAGCATTCAATGGCTTCATACGACCCACTATAGGCTCCATTTACCTACAGTCATATTAGTGTTTTAACCATATCTATTTTATTCCATGTCATTCAGGGTGAGATGTAATATAATATCTTGCTTGAACGTCCCTAGATTAGAGACATACACTGCGTACCCTCTACTTTGTATCATTGTCTCAAGTATATCTATGATGGACTCATTCATTGTGTTCCTATCGATGGGGACCCCTTCAAATTTTGCAACATCACAGATCTTCCACCAGGACCCTCATCATCCTCTACTTAGGTCCTTCTCATTTTGTCTCATCCCTCATTAAGAGTATCTACATATTCTTCAATACTGACCTCATCCCCACAACAATCATCATATAGCATGACACTTTGTTTTACTGCCATACATTTCTCACCACCTTTCTCATGGTCTCCCCCTCCTTCTTAGTCATCCTCTTCCATAGATCAACCTCCTATGCCTCCATATTTTTTTCCACCCTCTTCAGGACCTCCTATTATGTCTCACACATCTTCTTCTATAGAACCTCCTCTTCTTCCCACTTTGAAAACACCCCCACTTATTTTTCATCCATGACCATGATCTTTCACATTTTCTCATAGCTTGACACCTACACCTCCTCCCCCTACCACATAGTTCCCACATGTGAACCACCCCATTCCATCTACCATGGATGAATTCTATGATTGGGAATAGTGAGCTTCCTACTTAGACACTCAATTACTCCATTATTTTCCTCCCATCATTCATGATTCCTAGTTGGCATCATCCTCCTTAGATTTTGATTTGCCACCTTGATCCCCAATATGTGTGATACCTCGAGTGTCAATTTTCATGATAAATTTTGGATCTAGTGACTATAATATTCAGGATGCTCATGTTCAACCTTCGATAATCCAATCTATGCATGATTTTGGTTGCCCCTCAACTTTGGTACTAACCATTGGTACCATTGTGTGACTAGGTCCTCCTGACAATTACACCAACTTCATTTATGTAGGCCTAAACTCCTCGCTCCTGACTGTTGTACCTTCACCATAATAATCTAATTTATGTGGCACTCTAGACCACATGTCAAACCTCCAATTCACTTTATGCTACCTTTAACATTTCCATTGGCATAGATTTGGACTAGGATGCTATGAAAAAGGGTTAGACACACCTATAGACCCCCATTTTTAGTCACATATAGACAAATATAGCCTAGGTTATCACACTACAGTCATTCATATGCTCAAGGATGAACTTCAAAATCTCTCTTTATGGCCCACGCTAATCCCTACACACACACTGGAATAATACATTGACATGGATATCCTAGATTAGAGTACATATCCTAATTCTACCATCACCATTCCATGCACCTTCTTCCAAGACATATCTCTTAATGATACCACCTTTGCTTATTGTATTGATGTGCTAGCTAATCAATTTACTACCCTATCCCTCATGTCACCTCATCCAAATAACCATATTTTACCTCCTCCATTGCCTACACATACGACAACACCATTTCCCACTTATCAAAAACTTCATTGATCCACAACGTGACCTCGCTCTCCACCCATGGTTTTGCATCCACTATTAAACCTCCCATGATGTTCAAATGCTTCTAAATTTTTGTCATCAAACTCATCATCTTCCATGACCTCTAATTCTTCCATCAACATGCTCAATGTGGATTTATTCTCACAACTTTTATACTCATATCCCATGAATCGTGATGACACACCAAACCCTAATTTCATCAACTTCACTCACATTTCACCAATACCTTTAGTGCAATACTTCTTCCTATCTCCACATGCCTTACGTATGGTAAATGCACCTTCACCATATACCCCACCTCATTATCCATGGGTTTATCACACTGACATATATCTATATGATGATTTTGAGTTACTCAAGGGTCTCGATGACCTCCATATTATCCCAACATTGAAACAACATCAAGATGGATCCCATATGCTTGTGGAAGAAACCATCAATATTGATATTGGTGATGATCCAACAAATCCACATATTGTCAAACTTGTCACTAGCCTTTCACTAGAAGAGCATATATTGTTTACTACCTTCCTTAAGGAATACATTGGAGTCTTTTCCTGGTCCTATAAAGACATGCCTGAACTCGATCCTTCTCTAGTAGTTCACAATATTACTCTCAATAAAGATACCAAACTCATAAGATAGATATTGTGATGCATGCATCCTATGGTTGAATTATTAGTAAAATCTAAGCTCCAAAATATTCTTGACATAGATTTCATCCAACCTATTGATTACCCTGAATGGGTTTCCAATATGGTATCAGTACCTAAGCCCTTTGACGAGGTTCGTGTATGCACCAATTTTTGTGATTTGAACAAAGCTTGTCCAAAATACAACTTCCTCCTCCCATACATCAACTTGCTCATCGAATCTATTGTAGGTCACAAAATTATCTCCCTCATGGATGGGTTTTCTAGCTACAATCAGATCAAAATAAACCTTGCTGACCAACACAAGACTTCTTTCACAACCCGCTAGGGGAACTTTTGCTATAAGGTCATGCATTTTGGCCTTTAAAATGCTAGGGCAACCTACCAGCATGCAATGAATTATATATTTCATGATTACATGCATAAAATTGTGAAAGATTATGTTGATGACATCATCACAAAGTCCAAAGAATGTTTGCAACACCTCACTAATCTACGCAAGATCTTCGATCATATCCTAGAATATAATGTTCATCTTAAACCAAAGAAATGTGTCTTTGGTGTTACATCTGGTAAAATCCTGAGGTTCATCATCTCTCAACAAGGCATCGAAGTGGATCCTAACAAATTCAAATCCATCATCAAGATGCCTCCACCCACCAATCTCAAATAACTACACAATTTGCAAGGCAAAATTTAGTCCATACGCCATTTGATTACCCAAATTTCAGATAAGTGCAAGCTATTCAATCACCTTTTATAAAAGAGGGTCAGTTTCAAATGGGACAAAATCTATCAATAATACTTTGATTCCATCAAAGCCTACCTCACCTCATCACCAATCCTATCTCCCCCACACCCACAGCTATCATTTATCCTATGCATTTCTACTATATATTTCATACTTGGTATGCTATTAGCCTAAAAGAAGGTGCTCAATCATGAGCAAGCTATATAATACATTACTTGTACACTAGTCAGTTATGAAATATGCTATGTATACATGAAAAAGCTATGCCTGGTTGTAGTCTTTACCACCCAAAAACTACATCATTATATACTTAATCACACTACATTTGTCATCACTCATGACAACCCACTCTGATATATGATGAACAAGAGTTATCATAACTCTCACACTACTAAATGGATTATGCTCCTCACTAAATTTGATCTAGGGTTCATTTCTTAGAAATCCATCAAAGGATAATTCATCATAGACCAACTCGCCAAGGCCCCATTTCCCTATGATCAACCTCTCCTCATTCAACTTCCCTATGACTCCAAATTCCATATCATAGAAGTTGAAGAGTGTGTCAAACCAAAAATACCAAATGACTTAACACTTTTCTTTTATGGTTCTCACTGCACTCACGTTGGGGGTGCAAGAATTGTATTCTTCACACCTTATGGAGAACCTCTCATTTTTTCATTTAAATTAGGATTTCCCTACACAAACAACAATGTGGAATATGAAGCCCTCATTCTTGGTTTAAAGCAGACACATTATATGCCTTCACATCATAGGTGATTCTCTCCTCATTGTCAACCAAGTCCAGGAGATCTGGCAATGTCACTACCTAGTCCTTCAAAAATACAAACAAATCATCCAACAACTCCTCACCCAACTTGAGTGGTATAATATCAAAGCTGCTCCATGCTCATCCAATAATTTCATCGATATAATGGCTTCCCTAAGCTTGTTAAAACCACAAAATCCCCTATCTGATACTACACATGTGTCCATTCATACTCTAACACAATATACCATTTTATATTCACCCTCCATAGATGATGATGGTATTCATGTTATCCACATTGAACCACACGATCCATGGTTTTCACAAATTAAGGATATATCAAATTAGGCTTCCTGCCTTGTGCTTTACCACATGATCATCATTGAGCATTCAAATAATGTACCATCTATTACACACTGTTGGGGGACATTTTGTATCATTGTAATCATGATGATATTCTTTTGTGTTGCCTAGAACCACATGAATCTTAGCAAGTGGTACAAGAAACCCATGATGGTACTTACGATGGTCACTTTAGTGGCATGGATATCACAAAAGGTATCCTACACATGGTCTATTATTGGCCTAAAATAGAACATGACTATTGTGAGTATGTCAAGCAATGTATTAAGTGTCAACAATATGCTAACCTTACACACTTACCATTTCAAGCACTCCAACCTATTCAATCCATGTGGCATTTCTCCCAATGGGGCCTAGATATCACTTACTTCATCAAGAAACTACAAATTCATCGTCACTACGACAAACTACTTCACAAAGTGGGTCAAATCCATCCCACTTATCCAAACCATGGGAGCCAAAATTATGGTGTTTATCATTGATCATATCATATGTCACTTTGGAATCCCTTCCCAAATCATCTCTATCAATGGTACACCTTTCAAAAATAAAATTGTCCATGCCCTCTGCATTGAATCTAATATCCACCATAGCTTCTTGACCCTATACTACCCATAAGGTAATGGCTAGGTCGAGGCTTCTAAAAAAACTATTTACCCCATTCTTCATAATATAGTTGTAGAATCCAACCATGATTGGCACAATCAGATGACTTTAGCATTGTGGATCTATCGTAGGAGCATTCGTACTCCTATTGGGGAAACCCCTTTCTCATTGGTCTATAGCAATGAAGCCATTATTTCTCTCAAGATCAAGATACCCTCTTTATGCATCTATATGAAATATTTTATTGATGATGACACCACTTATCAAGCCCACCTCAACCAATTAACACTCCTGTATGAGTGGTGTATTCATGCCATCGAGCACACACGTTTCTACCAAGACTAAATTTGTCGTACCTGCAATAGTAAGGTACATCAATGCAAGTTTCAAATTGGTGACCTAGTTCTCAAAGAGAACCAATAGATCACAAGTCAATCCTATCCATGGTGAGACAAGTTTACTCCTAACTAGCTCGACCCATGTTCTAGTGCCTATCGATAATCTCGAAGGACTCACTGAACCTGAACCTATCAACATTATTTTCCTTCTCACATTTAATGCCTAGCCTATCTAGGTATGTATCACCATGAATTGTACATAGTATCATTATAATACTATCTAGGTAAATATCACTCACAATCCATACCACACTACACACGGTTTTCACTTTCTATTACACAACATAACTACTTGTACTTTTTATGTCATTTATATATTGTTGGTATCTTGGATTTTGTAGGTTTATTATCTCCAAAAAAGACATATTTAGTGGAAATACCTCATACCAAGTCTCCACATTTAGTATACCACTCCTCCATCATGTAGGACCTTCTAATACTACCTCTAGTATTGATCACCCTCACTGATCTCGCTATACCACCCGATCCACTCCACATACATCAACCTTCCACATCATCACATTAAAATCACTACACTTCACCTCACCTTCACTCACCCCACCATAGGAATTCTTCCTATTTACCTCACTCTGGAGATAGCCAAATCTCCTTGTCTTCCTTTGTAGATAAGAAGGAAAATTATCACCCACTAGAACCTCATGCATGGGGACCATCCCCACCTCATTTGGTTGACCTGATAGATCTATATCTACCACCTTCTCTAGCTCATAAAACTTTATAATATATTATCCTCCTAACAGGGGAACCACACCTCTTACGCGCATTCTTTAGGATTACCTCCACCCCTACCAAGTGGGATGTCCCCTTATGACCAATCCCTACACTAGTATGCCACCTAGGCCACTTCTACGTGTACTCCCCCATCTCATCCATGTCACTATCTATAGTAATCTCCCATACCACATATCCTAAAAATGCCTCCATATCCACTCCATGATATTCTTCTTCAGCCTATTCTACCACCAGTACAATAATTTCAATCCCCCCTTCTTCTTCCTATTCTTTCTCTTCTTCACACCCGTACCCAAAACCAATTTACACACTGGAATATTGATACCCACCTACCTCAGTTACGTAACCTCCTCCCATTGATATCCAACACATCCTCACTCACCTTGATAACCTTGAGTCACACTTGAGTTATTGTCACTACCATTCCCCTCCTCGTCATTCTGCTACAATTCATGTCACTTTACCTTCTTATAGGACTATTCCTTTCTCTTAGATATGATCCTTATTAGACCACATATCCTTGATCCACCCACTCATTTCTTACCCACCTTATTCTCACTCATCACCATATGAGACATACATATATCCCATGCCTATCTTATTAGCACCAATCTCCAAAATATTTTACTAGTTGCTCCACCAAGACCTTGTGGTTCTACCTGAGATCCACCCTATTGAACCATTGCGCCCTAATTTGTGCAACTATAGATAGAAACACTTTTGCATCTATCATAATCAACTAGGACATGACATCAATGTGTGGCGTACCCTTGTTTAGGATATGCTACTCAAAAAATATCTTTCACACATCAAAAAAGTTCCCTTACCTACTCGAATCTAGAGCCCTCCATGTCGTCTAGTTTCTCACTTCACCCCATCACATGATTCATTCACATCCACACCTTATTACTTTCAAAAATTATCCAACTACATGAATTACCAAAATCCTAGTCACTTTATCACTTCACCCAGTCATTCATGACCTGATCCCCATCACTTCACATAGCCTTCACTTGTTTTCTTCCCTTATTTCTTCTTCCATTTACTTTTCTCTTCCTCTTCCTATTTGGTATTATTCAATGGTCACACTTTGAGTAGCTACATTTATATGTTGATTTTACCTTTTTCTTCTTCTTATTATTATTATTCTTGTTTTCCTTGCATCATTGCTTTGCTTCTTCTTCTTTGTCACACTTCTTCATCCTAATTTGGCTTCATATATTTTCTCACTTCCCATTTTATTTTTTTACCATTATCACA